>JAMQGT020000642.1:0-64105 GCA_024447675.2 Pterophyllum scalare | reverse complement strand
TACAGACGATGTGAGGAGAGAGGTACAACAGTGCGTATGTACAGCCATGTGTTAAACATAGTGGAGGCTCTGTCATGGTTTGTGGCTGCATTTCAGCCAGTGGTGTTGGGGATCTTGGCAAAATTGATGGAAAGAAAAGTACAATCAGATTTGAATCCACCTTCTGGAAAGCTGCCCATTTGCAATACCTTCATTTTTCTGCATGACAATGATCCCAACACACTGCCAGCGTAGGAAAAGAGCATACCTGGGTAGAAAACACATGATGGAACACTGCTGACTTTTAAGATCATTTGAATTGTACAGTGTTTTTACCGTATATACTGTATTTCCATGTATGTTTGCAGATGTTTCCATAAATTGCTGCATCTATTTCCCATTTTCCAAGCAAAACATAAAGAAATGAGGGGTGACTCAAGACTTTTGCACAGAACTGTATAACTAATGCTTGAATCCGTCCAGGGAAATGGTGGTCAGTTATGAAAGGAAGTCGTATGGGAGTCACAGGGCCATGAGGGCAAATGGGCCAAATTAAAGTTAAATAATTACTGTCACAATACAATGAATACATTAATTTTTTTATGCTCAAAAATAATAAATAGTTTCATGTTTAACAGGACTCCATGACATAAAAGAAAAAATATTATTTCCAAGCTGACATAAAAGTAGCTAGTTTGCAGCTCATGAATATACCCCAGTCCTAATTTTTATTTTAGGTTTTACTATCTTTGTGGTTAAATCCATGCTTTAGTACTAAAATCTCTGAGATGTATTTGTTTTCACGTAAAGCAAAAAAAAAAAAAAAAACCGCACCGACTTTTACTTTAAAGTTACAAGACAAAGCATAGATTAAACAAAATATATTACTATTCCTTCCAAAAAGGATTGAAAATTTAAACATAAAGTAACAGAAATACTCGACTAAAGTAAGTAGAAGTACTTAGTTGTTTGCTTAAGTATAGTTAACCCTTGTGTGTCTGTGTGTTTAGTTATTATTTCGGATATTTCTTTTTAATATTAATGTATTAAGCATCTCATATGTCAAACAAAATAAACCTTATATATACACATATATATGTATGTGTAGCCCAGTATTATCCGTGAAACGCTTCTGTTAGTTAATTTGGAATAAATCCACTTTTTTTTCTAGGCTTGATAGTCACCATTAGCTACGTCTTAATGTGTGGCGATGAACAGCGTAACTGTCTGCGTGTGTTGTAATTGTGTCCATGCACCGCTGGGCGAGACTCGCTCTCTCTCTCTCTCTGTGCTCTCTGTGAACAGGAGTGGAGATGCTTGATTCGGGAGAAGGGCCGCCATTATTGGGAAGCTGGGAAAAAAAATAGACTTAAACACAACGTCACACATTTACCCTGCAAGGGGCTCAACATCAGAAAGGAAAACACAAGGCTTTCGCACGAACTGTTGGACTCTTCCAACAGTAGCGCTTTTGTAAATGAAGATTGACTCTGCCGTCGCGTTTCCTGCGGACTCTTTTTATTTTTGACACAACAAAGGAAATAATAATTGGTCTAAACAACGTGGTGGTGAACCAAGAAAGGAAAACACACTGAAAACAGCGCTTTCCAACGCCAGCCCCCTTTTCTCCTCTCAAGACGTTTCCAGGCTTGGTGAAAAAACTGAAGTTGAGCAGGATTTTTTTCCCCTTCTTTTTTCCCTACCAGAATTTACTTGTGTATTTTTTTTTTCAGACGGAGGGAAGACAAAACATCTATGTGTTTCGTGTTTGAAAACTTCAGACTGATGTAAGTGAGCACCTAATGTGGGAAGCGATGGACAGACAGCCTGTTTACTGAAAAGGCGGAAAATAATCGATGTGAGCGCTTCTAGGGAGTGTTTTTGTCTGGTTTTTAAAGTATTTCCCCGGCTGTGGGTCGCAGAGGAGCACAGAGAGGAAGAAAGGAGCGGACAAGAGCTGGACAGAAGAGGAATGATATGGTATGTAGACTATACCTTTTCCACCATGAGTCTGTGTGAATGGACAGTTTGAAGACCTAACTAGTGTTGGAAAAGACATTTTTAAAGGCGTTCACCTCCTTTACTTCTTCCAACATTGCAGCCTGGCTTGCAGTGAACTGCTGCGAGTAACAAGAAACTGGGAGTTAACCCCAGTTCCCCCTGAGGGCTGGTTTGATTTGAAGCCCGATAATAGTAACGATAATGATTATATGATGATACATGTGTGGATCAAATAAAAGCCGTTCTTATGCAGGTTAGGGGTTAGCGTGTGCTTGTTTAAAGGGGACGCTTACATAGGAGAAAGGAGTGATCATAAAAATGGATCCTGTCCAAACCTTAACATTGTTTGGACAACACCACCTGGAATGCATTGGTCTGTCAGACCTGGAGAAACTCCAGGCTATGCCTGAATATAAGGGGCAAACAGGAGTTTAAATCGGGATAGGGCAGATGGGATGTTTGGGATAGGCTGAAGGATTGTCGAACAGTTCGGTTACAGCATGTTTGCATGTTCTGTTCATTTCTTAGTATCCTGCTTTAAAAGAAAGACTTGTAATATTTTAAAAAGTTTTGTTTATTGTAACTTCTTACAGCGGCCACTGACATTTAGGTCACATGTAAGCTCTTAAATATAACACTTTTTGTTCATGTACAGATATTTTATCCTTTATTAAATGTACCATTAACTTTGTAAATGTCAAGGCCGCACAGGGCTGACTATTTGATATAGCTGGCTAATACCTGAGGGTATACCTCTACCGACTTCCTCATTTCCTCTACCGACCTGTCACACAAATGGCTGTGTTCTTCCTAGACAGCTATAAAGGATGTCAAGTTATTTCCCACTGGTCTCAGGTGGGGATATTTACATTGACTCACTGAATACAGTATGCCTACCCCTTTTGTTCTAGGCTGGTTAGGGTGACCTAATGGACACAATTAACACTGTTAATCTATTTTTATACCAGGACTAGTCACCAGTGTGTCACAGCCTAATCCTGCAGCAAAGTGGTCATTGCCCTGGAAGCCACTCCTTTTTTTTGTTGTTGTAATCCTTCCACTGGACTTGGATGCTTTCATTTCAAAAGTGATCCCTCTATACACAGCTAAAATACTCATTTAAGACTGAATGACAATGACTGCTTTTAGATCACAAGATAGCTGCATAGCTTTATGGTGTAGCCTTAAAACAGCATCCATTGGTGTGGTCTGTTCTGCTGTGTCATTGCCAGTTAAAGGAGGCATTTTAAAATGGGAACCTTGATAAAGGGTATATTCTTTGGTGTTGTGCATCCTTTTCGGGCAAGTAGGTTGACTCATAAGCACACATTTACTGGCTGTGCTTGGATAGGTGCTTTTTGAGTTTTCCTCCCTTTGATCTTAATCAGCCTTGTTTGGAAGACCATACTAAAAGGAGGAAGTAAACACACAGACGCATATGCAAAATGTCCTTGGTAAAACGGGTCTCTTTGCGCTCAGGTAAATGCATTAGCAGCTGTCAGCACTTCTGTTCTGTGCTTGATTGGGCCCTTTGCAGTGCAGTCACACCTCTCCAGGAAGCCTCTTCTTCCCCTAATAGCCGTGCCATTTGCCCAGGCAGCAGGCTAGCTACCAGCATACCCACTCACCCCTGTCAGTCTGTCTCTGGGATCATGTTGTGAGTCCCGGGCTTGAACGTGTTCACTGAGATTAGAGGAGAACAGGCTTTGTTTGTCAGCATGTAGGCCAGGCTGAGAATACATCCTTTGATGAGGACACTGTTCTGTCCCATATTATGTGAACAGATAAATCCAGGGTTTGGCATGCTTTGTAAGAGAAACAGCGTAGGGACATTTACTCCTTACAGCAAATCCAAGATGCCGGCTCACTTGGTTTCTCAACAGTCGACCACTGAACAAATGAAGAAAGGTAATTAGAAATTACCTGGGCCTTGTAGTGTGAAACATTACTTAATTCACTAAGCCAAGCCGTGAGTAGTTTATTTCAATAAGGAACAA
This sequence comes from Pterophyllum scalare, assembly GCA_024447675.2. Lineage (NCBI taxonomy): Eukaryota > Metazoa > Chordata > Actinopteri > Cichliformes > Cichlidae > Pterophyllum > Pterophyllum scalare. The sequence goes on along the minus strand of JAMQGT020000642.1, from coordinate 60,128 downwards.
AGTGTCTTTGGCTTGTAACACAGTTCAGTCTGCTTTGCACTGTCGACCCGCGCTGTTAAATTTCTACTCTGCTTGCTGAATTAAATGGTGGACTTGCACCTGCTCCATTTTTTTTCTTTTTTTACTGCTTGCATACCTGTCAGGGTGAAGTTACTCTACATGCCAAGGATGGAGAAATTTTCCTACTCATCAGAAAATGTGCCATTCACTAAATCTCTTTTCTCTTGTATTACAAGAGAGGTTTGCTTGCAAGTCAGTGTAAGTCTGTGTTTGATGGAGAAAGGAGCTAATTATAGCGGGCAGCTTTGGAGTTTGGTGGACCAGATTACAGTCACTCTCCTCTCAATGGCTGCCTTGTTCTGGTGGCTGATTATTAGGCAGAGAGAAGTGCATTCTGGGATGATTGTATCTGAATTTCCATTAGAAAGTGTGCCTGCCTCAGTTGAACTGAGGTTCTCTTCTCTCCCCACTGTTTCAGCTCCCTTGCTCATTACAGATTTGCAGATGGGCACAGGCTGATATAAAGGCCTCTGTACTGTGGCCCTGTTCTGTTTTAGAGCCAGTTTAGCTCTGTATTCTGAATGACCAATTTATGCATGAGGGAAATGACCCTGTTTTGAGGGAACAAAAAGATTAAAAAGTATTACTAATAATTCCTGTTCACTGGCCCTGTATAACAGATGGGTTATCTGAGAATTTTAAGTTCATCACAAATCCATCATTGCTGGACACTTTTAGTGAAAAAAAACATGAGCTTTTGAAATGAATAATGGTTTGAATGGTAGCCGTATGGCTCTATCGAGGTACTTTAAAATAGCCTTGATATTTAAAAAAAACAAAAACGGTGACACTGTGTGAAATTACCGTGACCACAGAGGAATGGTGACCTCTGGACATGTACGGCCCTGTTTTCTCCTTTCCAAACATGATTACACAACTGAAGGACAAGGTGGTGTGGTAATTTGGAAGAGCTGTGGAGCCTGAACATGAAGGGAGATCTAGAGGAACTAGGGAAAGTGAGAGAGTGACACCACAAAGTGGGTTTTCAGCTAAGGGGGGGTGGGGGGTGGGGAGGAGAGACAAAAAACAAACAAAAAAAGCTACAAGGATGTTTGAGCAAAGTGTGAGCAAACTGCTGCTGGTTTCTGCTTCAGGCTGTGTTCCTGGTATGTGCCCTTTCAGCTTTGTGCTCAGGGATCAACCAATCAATGACAGCCATAAGTAACCCTGCTGCTTGGCTATTGGACACAGCTGAATTCCATGACTCAGCATGGCCATAGATAAGATGTTATGATTGAGGCTCTGCCAATAAAATGAGGCCACTCCCCAGAGTTCAATAGGTTGGACTTCTGCTTCTGTAATTGCGCACATAAAGTTTGCACCACCTGCACACATTGCCAACATGGTTCTTATCCTTAAAGTTCTCTGAGGATTATGGGCTGTGCAGGGCACTAGCTTAAAATGAGAGATTTGGCATGCATAAATACACGCTCCATTACATTATCATGTTATGGGTATAATGACATCTGATGGTTTTTGGATGAGTCAGTGTTTATATGGACTGTTGAAAGCCTGTAGACATTTGAAACCTCTCTCACTCAAAAAGGGGGGGGAAAGCAACAACAACAAAAAGAGAGACTGCTCTGAAATACACCTACATGAGCATTAAAGGATAACTGAGCATGTTTGCAATCTGTGAACACACACACTCACTCTCATTTCCCACACTAATGCAAGACTTGGTTTTCATTTTTGTCTTAACCTGTTGTGCTGACCTGATCTCTGCTTTATTGCCCAAAATTGGGCTGGAGTGAGCAGGAGAAGTCCGTGTTTGTCATTGTTTGACTTTTAATCTTGCGCTTCTCCCCGATGTCAGCCCTGAATTTCCTGAAGGAAGTTCACTTACGATGCCTGGCTGTGTGTGTTTATGTGAGGCGGGGGTGGGGAGAGGATGGTGGCGAGCTGAGGGTCAAAGGTGAGAATAGGAGTTAGAAAGTGGCAACAATGTAGCCAGTTTGGTTCTATTTGTAAGAAAGAAAGAGTGGCAAAATCAGAAGAAAGATTTCCTGCTTGTAACAAAAATCCAGCACGGTAACAAATAAAAAATGTGATTAAATCCTGGCCAATCTGCTGCTTTGACTGTTTTGGAAATCTAAAGAAAAGGTCCTCACATACCCTTCTTTATCTGAGAGTCAAATTAGAATGAAGCCTCATTCAGTAGCACTTCAAACTCCAACGCTTAAACAAAAAGATTAGGTAGTGTACGTGTAATATTAAACATTCTGCTGACTTGAACATTTAGTATATGTATTCAGTATAAAATAGTTTTCCAGTTGATCAGACAAATTGGTTTTGGTGACCTTCCACTATTTAACACCCAGCTAACAGTATAATCTCTCTGTACTTATTTCTGCTGTTTCAGTGTGTGTCTGACATTGGACTGTCCCAAGTAGAGCTGTCTGAATAGTTACAGATTTGCAGTAGCAAAGATTATAGATTTTTAGGTTGTGCGAACTTAATCTAATTAGTAAGGCCCCCAAAACATGACTATCCAGAGTTGAAACCAGGAGGCAGAGTTGCAGTCTTATGCACTTCTGATTTCTCAGACTTTTTATCTGATTTAGTGCTCACTTCAGATAAAATAATTCTGGTGGGTAATTTTTAACATCCATGTAGATGCTGAAAATGACAGCCTCAACACTGCATTTCATCTATTATTAAACTCAACTGGGTTCTTTCAAAATGTAAATGAGCCCACCCACCACTTTAATCACACTCTGGATATTGTCCTGACATAAGGCATAGAAACTGAACATTTAACAGTATTCCCTGAAAAACCTCTTTTGGCTAATCATTTCTTAATAACATTTAAATTTACAATAATTGATTACGCAGCAGTTGGGAATAAATTTCATTATCCTACATGTCTTTCTGGAAGTGCTGTAACTAAGTTTAAAGATATAATTTTCCACTATTATCTTCAATGCCATGTGCCAACACAATGCGGAGCAGCTGCCTAAACTCTACTCCCACAGAGGTAGATTATCTTGTTAATAGTGTTACATCCTTGCTGCGTACGACTCTGGATACTGTAGCTCCTCTGAAAAAGCGAGCCTCAAATCAGAAGTGCTTGACTTCCTGATATAACTCTGAAATGCGCAGCTTAAAGCAGATAACCTGTAAACTGGAGAGGAAATGGTGTCTCACAAATTTAGGAGGTCTTCATTTGTTTGTTGCTCTATAAAAAAAAAAAAGCCCGCCGTAAAGCTAGGACATCTTACTGTTCATCACTGACTGAAGACAATAAGAACAACCCCAGGTTTCCTTTCAGCACTGTAGCCATGCTGACAAAGAGTCAGAGCTTTGTTGAGCCGAGTATTCCTTCAACTTTAACTAGTAATGACTTCATGGATTTCTTCACAAATAAAATTTTAACCAGTAGAGTTCTGGGGTGGCTCAGTGTGTGAGCGGGCAATTATGAATGCTGCATGACTGTGGTGGCTTACTGCGTTTCTTCCCCTATCTCTCTCTCTCCCCGCTTTCCTGTCTCTCTTCATTGTACACTATCTAATAAAGGCAAAAAGGCCAAAAAAAATTATTTTTAACCATCTCGCAGACGTATCATTATGTACAGGCAATTTCAATACTGCTGATATTCATTTAGACACTTTCTCTCCGATTGATCTTTCTAAGATACCTTCAATAATTACTTCCTCCAAACCATCAACATGTTTATTAGACCCCATTCCTACTAGACTGCTCAAAGACATCATACCATTAATTAATGCTTCATTCTTAAATATGATCAGTCTATCTTTATCAAGTGGCTATGTACCACAAGCCTTTAAGGTGGCAGTAATTAAACCATTACTTAAAAAGCCATCACTTAACCTAGCTGTCTTGGCTAATTATAGGCCAGTCTTCAACCTTACTTTTTTCTCCAAAATTCTTGAAAGAGTAGTTGTAACTGATTGTTGAGGTTCTCTCTGTATTATTGTAGGGTCTTTACCCTACAGTATAGAGTACCTTGACGTGACTATTGTTGTGATTTGGTACTATATAAGTAGAATAGAATTGAATAGAACTGATGAAAGAGATAAAAGAAGAGTAAGTTTGATCAGCTAAAAGAATATAAGTAACTGTAATCATAAGAGGCTGCAGAGTGCAGTGGTAAACCCATTCACCTAACACGTGAGAGGTCGCCATTTTGAGACTGGGAAGAGGCACAAATACCTGGGAGGGCTGCATCCAGCCAAATCAAATATGCCAATTATGCCGTGGTGACCCCTTGTGAATAAGGGAGCAGCTGAAAGAAGCTACTTTAATTGTAATTACAAAATCGAAGCTGTACAGGACTTTCACTATTAAGTATATCATCATTTGAGTTCTGTTGACTTATGAGTTCTTAACCTTTTGCACATGCTTGATGTCCTATGTCATGGCATGTGCTCTGCATGGCACTTGTTTTAGGTGAAGCAATAATTGTGTGTATTTGGATGCAACTTGTTGCATCTGTGAAAGAAAATAGCCATAGATGGTGGAATTCTGAATTTTAGTTTTATTTGATGGAACATTTCTTCCTGCAGTCTTATTATTTAGTGGAGGAGTCCTTGGAGCATCACCAGTTGGATTAAATTCACTGGGAAAGGGAAAAAGAGGTTCATGTAACAACAACTTCTGTATTTCAAAGAAACTTTGAGGTTAGGCTGTTATCTGTGAAGACTGGCTGTGAGCTCTTTCTGTCAGCTACAATATTACAACTCAAAACACAAAGCAATAACTAGAATCCTCACCTCAGTTCCTCAGTGCAGCTGTATGTTTTTCATTTCATTTTAACTCATTATTAGCAAAAATTAGATTAGTTGTCTAGTTGAATATGATGCATAAATTATTTTAGTGTTTGGCTGTGTACAAACAGGAGACTGTGTGCAGAGACAGGAAATGAGATGGTGGTACTGTAATTGGGTTTAAGTTTTGTGCATAGTCAAAAAAGAACAGCTTTATGTTTGAGTTCGTTAATTCTCATAGATGATGACATTGACACTGCTACAACATTATGTTTAGTTTGTATTATCCTGACTTGCTGTCTATTTATCTTATTTGCTGCTTCTGCCTGGAGTCCTGACAACTTTGTTGGAGGTGTTGGCATACACCTGCAGCTCTCAGACAGAGGAGAGGTGGAGAGTGGGAGGCTGAGAAGCGTTTCGCGTCAGACATATTCTAATTAAGGTTGGCAGCTTTAATCACAGACTGATAAGCATCGGAGAAAAAGGAGAGGGATAGAAGTTGAGAGAAGAGGCAGGGTAAAAGCCTGCAGACCCAGACAACCAGAGGCCTCAAAAAGAGTCTCACTGTAAGTTTTTCTTTTTTAAATTGTGTGGATTGCTTACGTTGCCCTTCTGCTTCCTCTTTTTCACAGAATGTTTTTTTCTTATTTCTGTTCCCATGGCACCCTCCATCACTCGTTTTTCTTGTCCTTGGAGGGCAGCGCAGTGGTCGTCTGAGCTGTGGTTAAGGACACAGGAAGGGCACCACCTTGTCACTAGATGTTTCCTTCAGATGCCACTTCAGGGGGATCTGGCCAGCACTGTGGCGGCCTTTGGCAACTCCTCAGTGAATATGTGCTGACGCTGTCTGTCTCCTACACATAGATGGGTGCACAAAAACCTCTGTATTTGGAGAAGGGACAAGTTTTACAATGTTGTGATTAGGCATTCTGAGGTTGTAGCGTGCCACTGGCATTTTAAAATGTGCAAATCATTACCTGGCTGTTAGTGTTTAGTATTCGTGTTTGATCCAACGACTTAAAATGTTTTAAAATTGGTTGTTTTAAGTCATAAGGGCACTTAAACAGTGTGAAAATAAAACATGTACATTACTCTATATACACACAATGGGAGCAACAGCAGCTGACCTTTCCTCATGCTCATAACATAACTGTCAGCGTGGTTCTGGCCATTCGGCAGCTATGTGACAGCAGACATCATATCCTCTTTAAGGTGAGAAGATAAGGTGGCTGTTCATAGCCATTTGTTATCACAGGCAGTGAGCCCCTGACACCTCCACATCCCTTATCTGGCTTTGTCCCAGTTTTTGTCCCAGGCCTGAGCTCATGCGTGCCCAGGGCTGATGAGTAAGCACTGCTCAGCCTGCAGATGGCTGTGCCTGCCGCTATCGATCGCAGCGGCACCGCCTGTCATCCAGCCACCACTTAGCTAATGCCCATACTATTGTCTCACAGCCTGGAAAACTGCCATAAAGCAGACAGTGGCGGCTGATGGTGGCATCAGTGAAAATGTATTTTGATAACAGAGGAGACACACCTAAAGCAGAATCCAGGATAGCGTGTTTTGTCTGTTTGCATAGGTATTTTACTACACGGAGTGGAAAGGTTTGGGTGTTTAGGTCTCCAAAACAACAACAACAAAAAAAAAAAACAGCGCAGAGCCCGACATAAATGACACTGCAAAGGTTGAGTTCTGATTAGTTGAAAAATGGGCTTGAACAGGAAAGAGGACACTCATGAAGGAGAGAAACTCAAAAAAAACCCAAAAGATCAAAAAAGTGCCAAGAGAAGCACAGAAAGTGGCTCCAGTGGACAGTTTTATTTGTGACACTGTTGATATTAAACAGTTTCAACATATAGACAAAGCTCTGAGTAGGCTCTCCGTAGGTCCAATGCCCAGCTACCGGTTGGAACCTAGGCTGAGTGATACTGTGTTAGGCTGTCCTTATCACTGCCTGCGCTTTCTCTCTGCCCACTCCCTTTCTTTCTGTTGCTGGCTATCTTTGTTGGGATGCTGGTTGGTCCATCTGCATGAAAGACAGATCATGATTTTCACCACTCTGCCAGACTTTGTGCTGGCCTGGTTTTGACTGTGTTACTCGGATTATTACTGTTGTTAAGCAAACACACACATGTATTTGCTTAATAAAACCCCCTGGTGATGAATCACACGCAATGCTACAAACTAGAGACCATCAAAAAGGGCTAGTGTGAAGCACTAATTATTGTACAGTACCATCCCAAAGTTCTAGACATTTTAGAAGGATCAGTCAGTCAGTACCAGTGGGGAAGTTGTCTGATCTGTCCCAAATTTCATCAGCAGGGTAACCGTAACAATAATCCCAACCACACAGCCAAAGACAGTTATGGGTTTTCAGCAATAAGAGCAAGGTGTCTTGACACTGATGTTGTAGCCCTCCCAGTTTTGACCTCAGCACCGTGGAGTCAATCTAGGATTACATGATGAGACTGAAGCTGCTACTTATCCACAGAAGAGCTGTTTTGAAGTTCTCGGAACGATTCACCCTCCAGCCTTAAAAAGTCACGTACAAGTACACTAAGGAGAAATTGTGCTGTTTAAAGGCAAAGGTGGTCACACTAAATATTGATTTGATTGTAGGTTATTTTTGTACTTACTGCTCTTTTTATGACATTATTTCTGAAAGCACCCTCAGTTAATAGTCATTTATATAGCTACTGTGCCATTTTAGGTGTTCGCACATAGGCTTTCCGGAGTTGGGGTTTCATGGTCGTGACATGGGTCATTTCTCTTCTCAGTGCCATAATTTCCCAGGATGCAGTATGGGCCCCAAGGTCCATAGCTCTTATGTCAGAGTTCATTTCCTGTTGGAGTCCTCCAGTAGCTCCTGATCCACCATTTTGTAATATTCCTGACCAGGGCTGGAGAAATCTGTGTCAGCTCTCCATGCATTGTTTTAAAGTGTGGATTTTTAACTCTAAAAATGTATTCCATAGCTTTTTTTTAAATTTCATTTTATAGAAATGAGCTGACTGCACAGAATGGGGGGAAAAAGTTTCGGATAATTTCACGCAAGTTACCTAAAAACATGTCACAGTCAATTTATAGTCAATAAACTGTTAAGTGTGGTTGAGGTGAAACTATGCTTGAAACATCAGTGTGAAATCATGCATCCAGATGAACCTACTGAACCCAAGATTAACCTACTGAAGTTCCTTTTTATGACTCACAAAAGTGAGTCAGTGAAGTAGTAAAATAAAAAAAATAATAAAATAGTAGTAGTAAAATAAAGGCAGTTTTAAAAAAAAAAATGTCACCACAAACCTGCCCTTCCTCTTTATTTCTTGCTTTGTTGACTTCTATGGATGTCCCAAGTTATGACAATAAAGGTAAAGAAAATATGGGTGAAGAATGTAAGCATTTTAGGAGCTGTTTTTGGTTTGATGGCTTCACTACACCACAGCTTATATTCATCAAGGTAAAAACAGTGCAAACCTCTTTGCCCAATCAGGGAAAATGTTTCTGCTGTAGCGTAAACATTCATGATTGCCAGAAAACCAAAACAAAACATATTTTTTGGTGAAAAGATGAATACAAGACATTGGCCTTTTAAGTGGGGGAAAAAAGAGCGAGAATAACTCATCTGTGCTGAAAAGAAGACAGGCAGCATTTAGATTCAGCTGAATATTCAAATTTTCACCATTTGCACAGGTGTATGTGACCTTTAAAATCAAATGCAACTGAAATTAGACATTTACACATGATTGCATCTATTAAAGAAGAACTTCAGATATTCAGTCTCTATTTCAAGATTTCTGAGAATTTGTGCACCAGTGAAACTGTCTTTTAAGTTTGTAGCGCAGACAGTGTGGATCCTGCATTTCAAGTGTTCAAGCCCAACTGAGTCATTTTCTCTGAATTGACAGAGCCCCGCCAGAGCTACAGAAGACTGTTTCTTCCATGCACTGTGTACACCTCACTATAACTAGTAGAACTAGCAGATCGGCCTTTAAAAAAAAAAGAATTACAGATTACACTTACTTAATGTTTAAGATATTTCAGGAACAATGATTGGATGAATGCATAATTGAATTGTTGAGGTTTCCAATTGGGTACAAAAATGAAGGATTATTGTATTAGTATATTTGGTTATTACCTCAGTTTTATGAGGATCCCAATAAAGAGGGAAGGTGTCCCCCAAGATTGCCTATAGCTACTGTTACTCCTCCAAAAAAAAAAAAAAAAAGGGGGGGGGGCAGTTTATTCATGCAGGCTCTTATGTTTTAAGTCCTGCAGCCACACCACAAAGCAAAGCAGTTAATGACTAACGACTCTGAATAACTATTAGGGTACTCATCCAGCAGTGATTGTGGCTGCTGTTTAAAAAAATTTCATTTGTTCTCGGTTGTTTGTTATATCTTGTCATCAAGAAGACAGTAATTCTGAACTGCAGGACTGTGACACAGAAGGTCAGAGACAATGTGGTATTGTTGATTATGAATGCTCAATTCCTAGCATGAAAGTTAAGTTAAATAAATTTAGGAAATGCATGCCTTTTAATACAAGTAACACTTGTACCCTTGAACAAATCTTCAGGGCAATACACAGTACACATATATGACACTTTAAACACTACAAGCACTGATGGGCACATTGGAACATTTGTGAGCTGAAAAGTGTAAATCTATTCTACTTAAGTATTCTGTGGGCATGCTAAAAACCAAGCTTTATTTTAACCGTAAGGTAACACTAATGGTATGTCCATGTTGAGACTTTAACTAAGAAAACAAACAAGAGAACAAGAGAATAGAAGCAGCATCTGTTAGATTATGCAATAGCATTTTACACCATGTGGTACACAGTTTTGTGCACATACCACATGATACAAAGTAAGACTGTTTTTAGAGCACAATATTTAAAAATTTTTTTTAAAATTCTTTCACCCACCACTACAGTCCACTTCAGCTCCTCATTCCTGATGTCGGTGATTGAATGGCTGCAACCCTCCCTCTCCCACAGAAAGCAACAGGGTTTTGGACAAGTGTGATCCTGATTTAGTCAAATATGCAATCTAATAGTTAGTGGGTTTATAAATAATGTTTTTAAACAAAGCCAGAGAGGTTCCTGCTCACGTTTGGGACAGTCACTGTATACAAGGGAGCCTTCCTTTTCTTGTCACATAAAAAAAAAACGGTGAGAAATTATTCCAAAAACTTCTACTAGAAGTTCTATCACCTGCTGTGTATGTGAGAGAGAGGGAGGGAGGGAGGGAAAGAAACTATGCATATGTTTTAGAGAGATCAAGAGTCACAAAGAGGTGATTTGGAACTTGCAATAACAAGAGAGAATAATTGTACAAGGAGAAGTTCCCAAAGTATATTAGATCCATTAGCTTTTGAGTTGACATGTCAGATTCTTTCAGTCTTCCTGTTTTGATTTCACTTCTTGTTTGGGTGTTCTTTGGTAAGATGACTTAAACCAGCGCCCAAGACTAGTTTAACCTGCCCTTGAACAATGATTCAAGGTATTACACATGAGCATGTGTTAGACCTTATGCAACCCTATTTCAACATATTCAGCACAATAAGAGACTCCCATCGGCTACTTTCCAGTTTTCACTTCACAGATTTGTAAATCCAACTTCTCTCTGTCTCAGGTCTCCCAGTGTTTCACCATAGTGATTTAGGTTCTAGGATATTTTGCCACTCGCACTGTTCACGTGCAGCTTTTAGGCTGCAGAGCTGAGCTTCCATTTAAGGCCTTGCCTTTTCTTCGTTTTCCTTTCATTCCTGCCTATCCCTTCAGAGGTTATAGTTGACAGGAGACATGGGTGGATGATGTCAGCCCTTTCCTTGGGGAATTCAGGGGTCCTCGGGGGGTCCTGTGAGGTTGGGCAGCAGCTCCAGACGGGAAACGGTGATGGCAGAGAGGGGAAGGAACAGCTTGCTTTTGTTTTGCTTTGTTTTGTTCACGTCAGTGCTAAAGAGGGAGACACAGGATGTCGATGGTTACACCTCGACATCCAAGAGGAGCTCATTCATGAGAATTTGTGCGTAGATGTATGTTTATAAGCAATTGGAAATACTTGGCACACCACCAGTTTTCCAGATTTGAATTTAACTCGTGATTCTGCTGCCTTTTGCATTTAGCTTTTCAGAATTTCCTTGTTTTTGCTGCAGTGTTGTCAAGAGTATAAAATAAGTTTGTGTTTCTTGCTGTTGGAGTTTTCCACGCAAAGCTTGTATTAGTTAATGCTGGGTCACTGACTTGTTCAGTGGGTGTATAATATTTAACATCATGTGCTAAACACTTGAGCAGTGGTTGTGAGAGCTCTGCTAATGTGTGGGGTGTTGCTCCTGGGTCTCACTGATGATGTACCATTGTAAACAGTTCCCACTGCTTGCACAGCTGGGGCACACTTGACAACCTCTACAGTGCATGTGAAGTGGGACGGGGAGGAGGTGGTCAGAGAGAGTTGGGTTAGCGCTGGGCGGAGAGTGACTGGACTGATACAGCAGTGGAATGCTGCGAGGGCCTTTGGGGCAGGATACGAGCTGCAAAAAGGAAAAGTGAGTGCAGGAAAAACAAGAGCAGAAAACTGATTATAAATGACAAATCCCCAGCTCTTGCAACCAAACAGTGTTACCTGCTCTATCCCGAGGATGGGAAAATGCAATCACAACAGCTCTGAGTCCAATTCAATCTCCTGTATGTATTCTGTGTGCATGTGTTGGGACTACCATTGTGTATGTGGCCTCCCTGATTTCAACAGAGACAGGAAATTTTGCCCCTCCTTTTCTGTCCTCCCTTCATCCTCTACCCTGTGCTCACTGCCTGGCGCTGATTGGCTGGAGGGAAAGCGAGGGATGAGGTTTTGTTGTCTAATCTGCCAGCAGATCGCCACTGATGGGTCTCTGTTAGAATGGCTTTAGTAAATTACTGTTCCAGGGAAGGGCAAATCCCTTCCATCAGATAGCAGCTCTCTCTTCATTTCTCCCCATTCTAAGTCACACACTCTTTCTCTTCACTACGTCAGTCAGGCTCATACTTTTATCTTTTTATCGCTATCTAACTCTCCTGTTTGCTTTCAGTTGTCCACTACTCGCATTTTTCTTTTCTGTTCTTTTCTCTTTTCAGAACCTGAATGCCTCACGGTGCACACCTGTTTGCACATTATACCTGATTTTCTGTGCCAACTGGCCTCATACCTGGAGTGAATTGGATGAGCTGGTGTCAGAAAGAGACACACTGTGAGCTTTGCTCTGAGGCTACTCATTGACATCAGCACATTACAGTCTCTGTGAACAGTTTCCCCTATTCCCTGGTGTGTTCATGCGTGTTAACTAGATGGACCAGTTTTGAGGGCAGCCATCTTGCCTCGCACAGTGTGAAATTGCACAAGATGCTACAGTACATCCTGAAGAAGGGTGTTTGCGGATTAGAGGGAACTGTTTTTCTTGCGTATGGGTTTAGTTTTGCATACCTGTGTCACAAAAGATATCACAGGAATAAAGGAGATTAGGGAGGAGAAGAATATTCAAGGGGGGAAAAAAGGGAGTGTTTTTGTCTACCTGTAACTTGTTGTGTGAGTTCACTCTAGCCTGAGGTAGGGAATGTTGCTTGGCATGAAAAGCTGAGTGAAGCCAAACTCAGAGTGACCTTCTGTGTTTTATTACAGCTCTGTCTAATTCTTCCTCCGCTTTGTAAAACTGCCAGCATTCTTGCTCTCTGGTGACATATGGTAGCCAGGCATGTCTGATGTCACACAACACTGTAGTTTCTGTGACGATTCTTCATCTAGACAATTTACAGGTGCCGTATAATGAAAGGTGGAGGTGCCACAAAGGCAGAAGTGAAATTTCTAGAAAAAAGGTGTAGAAGAATGGATCACTGTTGTTTCTGTTAAATAGCTCTGAGTTACTGAAGGCACTTTATCATTATGTGCACACATTTGCGTTTTAATACTCAGTCAATTAAGTCAAATTAAAAGACACTGCCAGACACCATTAGAGTGTGATGAAATGATCCAACAACAAATCTGTATGATGAACTGCAGCATAAGCTGCATGATCTCAGCTTGCTTTGGGGACCAGGCCTTAGTGTTGCCGGCGATACTGGTGACCATGACATCATAAGCGAGGAAGCATAAGTGCAGCAAGAAAGAATGATGGTCTGTGCGTTGGCTAAAAACAAACAGCCATCCTGCTCTCTAAATGCCGCTTGCCAAGAGCTTCTGCCATTGTTGTGTTTACTGTTTATACTTCTTTCTCTTATGTCAGACGGAAGGCGGACTGGATGCTGCAGTGACTCATTCCATATTGGTACAAAGTGCTGCCTAACCAGGTAGTGCGGGTTCACACCCTTATATAATACATATATATATATATATAATACTTATATAAACATAATGGCATATCTTTCTTCACATTCTGCCTGATGAGGCCTTGGCAAAACACGGTCAAAAAAATGGTCAGGTACGAGGACTGGACTGAAAATGAGTGAAAAGGCAGCCAATGTCCGAAGAAAAATGTGAACTTAAACTGAAAGACCTTCAGAAAGCAAGCCTGGGGAACTACTGCTCAAGTCCGCTTACAAGAAAGTCTGACTCCTTGGAAGCAAACTATTAAAAGAAAAAAGAAAAAAAAAAAGAGGGATGACTCAAGACTTTTGCATAGTGTTGTATATGGTATATTAATGTTAAGAAGCTACACCTGGATTATTTATGTACACAGCTTCTACTCAGTATGGACTGCTTATGAAAGTGGATAATGGTAATTCTTTGACCCTAATGCAGAGCATTTGATCCTTCAGTCCAGATTAATTTTACAAAATATTTTGAATCACTCAAAGGGCTCATACCAAGGAGACGCAAAGATGGGGTCAGGAAGCTGTAGCTGTTGCTAATGAGAGGGACGCAGAGTGCAGCAGCCAATATACTCTTGTTGGAGACCAACCAGATTAGATTAACTGAATATATGTATGTAGGTCCATCTAAATGTTATATTTTCATATTATTGTTGGTTTACTGGTATATTGTTTATCATATAAATCCTTATGCTTTGATTCTTTTGTTAATGTAAACTTTGATGCCAATCGAGCATACTGAATTGAATTAACCACCAATAGAATCTTGTTCTATGGAGGGCTGCTGTAGCCAGCACATCCAGGTTGTCAAAGCAAAAGATAAGTGACAGCCTACTTAATCACCTGTAATTTTAGGGTGTTGCCTGGACTACACTTGTCTAAGTAACACTGGGTCAGGGGTTAATAGTCCTACCCAGCTGGCAATGTCTTGTTATACTCTAATGATTAGACTGTACGGCCTTATTCTTGCTGGTGTAGCAGCACTGATTAGAATGACAGGACTCAGAGGACTTCTGTTCACTGAGCCCCACCCCTTTTTATCGACTCCCTCTCCCCACAGTCTGAAAGGAAGCATCTGCCTGTCCCACTGTCTCCCCACTACTCACCACACATGCTCTCTCCCTGTTTCCTCAGCCCTCATTGCTATCGCTACGGCTGTTAGCTATCCAGCTCGCACCAATGTCGGAGCCTCTAATCTCTCTAGCATAAAGGCCATGCAAAGAGAATTTATGTTAGCCTGCCGCGGGAATGAAAGGAGAAGCGGAGAATCGTTTGAGCAGGTTTGACAGATAAGGCTCTTGTGCTTTCTTTGTGGTGCTTTTTAAGCCATGTTAAGCTGCTTAATTAGACATAATCTACAGACCCCAGACTGAGGCGGAACTAATGAAGTTAAAAGACTCAAATCCCATCCTACCATCACACTCTCCACTACTCCACACCATCACCCGTGCTTCTCCGTCTCATCACTGCGCTGTCCTATCTGTTGCCTACCATCGTCCTTCCTCCTCCTCCTCCTCACAGCACACTCTGCTCTCTCTTCCTCCCTACCATCCCACTCTTTCCTTTTAACACCACTAATGTCTTCTATCCCACCCAAACATTCTGTCCTGCCTACAGGACAACCTTAAACCTTGAACATGAACAACCCACCCATCATCAGCATAGTTTCTTTAGAGCACTGAATTGTTCTTGCTTAGCAATAGCAGCATGTCCTCAGAACAAATAAAAATGTAGCATGTTAGGTTATTAAATGTATGATATTAAATCCCCCTAAATTCATTTAGACATCTATATACTTATATTTGAAATTAGAAACCAACCGCCAGCCTTTAAGTAACAAATTCAATAACTCGGCATAGAATTAGTTTAGGCCACAGAGTCGAGCTCAACTGCAGCCCCGGGTCGGTTGTTATGAGTGCCAGCTGGCATCACCAGCTGAAACTCTTTCTATACATCCAATTGGCAAATCTTGTGTAGGGCACACTGTTTATAAGCTGCTTTAGCGCCTTTACACTGTCATATCTATTTTCACTGATACTGGCTCTGTTCTGTGCTGGGTCTTGCGGCTCCTTTTTCCACCTACACCTAGACTACTGTTAGCATACTTTTGCGTAAATCAGAAGTGTAATATTTTAAACCTTTTGATTGTGAAGTACTCAACGATTCAGATTAGAGTGCATGCTTTTTGTAAATTGACAGATAATATTACTAATCACAAAAAAGTCCATCTAATAACTTGGCTCCATCAGGGTAAAGACCATATTAGATAAACGCTCCAGTGCCTGGCACATTAAGAAGTATGTATACCAAAGCATTTTTTCCCAAAGCCGGAATTCTGTTTAAATTGTTTACAATGTGAGTACTGCATTTTTTTTCCAAGCTGCAAAAACGCCATAAGTGTGACGAATAACTGAGTGTCTTTTTGGTGGTGAGCACTGAAAGTCTTATGTGTCCAAATGGATGGCTGAGCATTCATAGGTCGGGACATCCATGGGGCTAAAAGAAAGTTAAACTCTGGGTAGAATGCAGCACTCACCACTGTTGCTTTTTACCCGAGTAAAGGTAGGGTGGGACAAGGTCTACACAACCACCTATTTTGTCATACTTCTGAGCACCAAACAGCACTGGAGGAAAAGTTATTACTGCTGATCTGTTTGTACCAAAGAACATCCCCAAACTACCAAACGAATACTGATCTGAAATCTAATATTTGGAGGAACATATTGTTAATTTTGTTCCGTGGGTCTACCGGTTAAACAGCGTTCAGCTAGGAACAGGTACTTGCAACACATTTCTTCTTTAGATATTTTATATTGTAACAATTTAAGGCATCTCGGCTTTCAAAGTGCTCTTAAACACTTCCAACAGGGTGTTTGCAGAGGAGCATCAGACCTTTTCATCTGGCAAAAAAACATACTGTACACATCTCTATTATTTGTTGCTTATAGAGCTTGTGCCTGCTCTGTCTACATCTTGGAAGGGAAGTTGGGCAAATGTACAATATTCTATACTGTTTACTGATTTCTCTTCAAGTAGCAGCTAGCCTTCTTTGGTGTACTTTTGCAGGCTAGGTTTCCTCATTGCAGTGAAAAGTCAAGATGAGAGAAGGATAATGTGATATTTTATTGAAACAGCATCTCTGAGTCAAGAAACTCTGGTGAGATTACAACATTATTGTGAATGGGAATTCAACACAAATGGGGAATACAGTATTCTATGCTTTGATAAATACTCCATGTTAAAGGCAGTTCAGGACACACAAACTCTATATTTCTGTCCATACAAACAATGCTTCTCATCTAAATTGACAGATGTATAATAAAGTTCATAAGGAATGGGGCACATGAAAGAAAAAATATAATGAGGCACTAATTGTTGCTTTGTTCAAAAATAAAAGCAGTTGAAGTGGCACAGAGAGCTCTGCAGGTTTGCCAGATAACTTGTTAAAGTTAAGCAGTAAAGCCAGAGTAGGCTGTCTTTTCATTTTTGACCTATGCAGCCCTTCCAGACTGCCCGCCTTTGTTTTTGCTGTCCCTCTTCCCCCTCCAGTAAAAAGAGGATGTTTGTCATGTCAGTAGCAACACTTCTCTTCCCTAATCCCACTATGGGAAAAGTCTCTACCCTGTCATTGTATAATACCATTTATCTGTAGGTGGGTGTGATCCCCCATCTTCCCAGCTCTAAATAGGCTTTATTAATACACCAGCTTTTGATGTGACCCCTTGTTGCTGCTTTGGCATGTTTACATATCTCTCCATATCTTGCAATACCAGCTTCTTTATTTTAACTGAAGCTGAACACCAGTTTTTTTCTTCTTCAGGAGGAGTGGCTGGCATGCTAGCTTGTAAGCGCTCATCCTCTGTCCAGGAGGAGATTGCAGCTGACCATTGTTGGGTTTCATCATCGTCACGAATGCTCTGCTTCACTGTTGATGGCCCGTCAGATAATTTTCTTCACCCCATTATCTTTTAGCCTCTCCTTCATATCCTCTTTAACCCACCTTCCCACCTCATCTTAACCCATAATGCTCATGGTCATTTGCACTGTCAAACTCATTCTGTTCGCTCTGTGTCACAGGTGCTAGAGTATATTTACATCCATTTAGATGAAGCAAATGCAGACACTGCCTACATTTTTAGAATAGAAATTGCTTTTGAGCTCTCATCAGGTGTAAAAAAAATTGTTGTCCCTGTGCATCCTGCTCCATCTTCTCCTGATGAGGTAAACCTCCCTCCTCGTTCTCCCCTGAATCGGTCTCTTTGCTGCCCGGTATCATGGTACTGTTGAGTGGATCTGAGGGCTGCTGCATTCTGGTTTTGCTTGATTAGCCAGTGTGTGATGCTGTAGGCAGCTTTGTTTTGTTGCTGAATGGACTGTTCCACTGAGAGCGCAGCAGACGACAAGGAGCAGAGGAAGGAGGGGATGGAGAGGAGAAGGGTGGAGTGGAAAAGGAAAAGCAGGAAAATGCTGGGGAAAAAAAAAAGATAAAAGCTATGGGGGAAGGATATAAAAAGAGAAGTGGGGAGTAGATGAATGAGTCAGGAGAAAAGGCTGGAGCAAAGGGGAAAGCAGAAATGAGGAAAGGACTGTGATGCAGAGGAGAAAAGAAGAAAGAAATGACCTCTTCTCCTGTGGAGAGGGAAGATAACTGAGTGTTTAGAAATGCTGAGGTGGACAGAAGCCATATCTTCCACCAACACAGCACCTGCTAGTCTGCCCGCCTCCTCCCATTCACTGACCGACTTTCTATTGTGGGTATTTGTGCGCTTATGAGTGTCTTTCTGCCCGTGGAAGTGTGTGCATGTGAATACACATTATTATGCATACATTTAGTGTGACAGTTTTGTTTCCACCCATGAGCAGGCTGAGATTTTGTGCACGAAACATGACAAATCCCAGAGTCCCTGCACTGCACCACTTTAATACATGCATGGTGGTCTTTAATAGCTTTTCATGTAAAATATGGGAAGTGGTCTCTTTAATAGTTCCACCTTTAGTGTCTGAACAAATTCCGAATCTGTGTAAACCTGTGGGACCAAGGAGCAATGCATCCTTTTAGAAGTTGGGTTGAATGGTCTGATTGCTACATTGTTGGTTAATGTGATCATGGGCGTGGTCACCGAAAAGGCAGTACATCAGAGGAGTGACCAGGCTGTATTGGCTGAATGATTTAAATTAAACAAGAAAAATATAAAATCTAAATTCTCCTGACCACTAATGTGGTCCCGGTGCTTCATTGTATTTATTTGTGGTCTACAAAATATTACTGCACTTCTGCAGGGGTGAACAGCTCTGCACTGTAGCTGAAGGCGATACATTTTAAACCGAGATAGCTATGTGAAAGTTTAACAAAGAGATTCTGTTTAGTCAGCCAGCTGTCATTTGCGCTGAAATTGTTCAGCTAGATGCACTTTGATCATAGCAAATGACTCACTATTGCAGACCAGTTCACACATTTAACATTAAGTGGTACCTATAACTGATCATTTTCCAGTAGTTGTTGTCCTTGTAACCAGTAAAATCAACAGTTGGGGGCTTGGACATTTAACATCTTAATTATGCAAGGTTCACAATTAGTGGTCCTTGCTCATTCCCAACAGCTTCTTACAGATACAAATACACCTGTAAACATGGGGGTGGAGCAACTTCAGCAGTGCTTTAAACATAAATTTGCACCTGTTCTTCTACCCTACCCCGTCCCATTCTCCGTCTGCCGCCTGTCTGATGACAACTCTGTGTTCATTCGGGTGCAGACAGATGGTGGATGATAAGAGAGCCCAAAAAATTTGGGTTATCTTTTCAGTATGAAGAAGGATGGTTTATGTGCTTTCATGCCTTTCTTTCTGTTTTGTTTTTGCAAGTGTGTAATTCATTGTGCCTGTGCCAGCATGCATGTTTGGTTTTGTGGAAGCAGACTGTGTTGTAGATGAAATAAAGCCCACTGAGAGTGCTGACAGGATTGGCTTGTTAGCGCTGATGGGGTGGACGAATGCTGAGTACTGTGGGCTAGAATGGGATGGCAAAATATGCAGTGTTTTCCTTCAACTGTACTTGTCTGAATTCTGCAAATCTCTCTGGATAAATTCAAGGATGTCTACTATAAAATGAAAATATGATGACGATAAGACCCCTTGAGCTTCTTCTTTGCTGTCTCCAAGCCTCACTTTCTCTTTCATTGCCTTTCTGTTCTTATAGTCCTCTGTCTATTAAGTGATTTTTCTTCTATTGCATCCTGTTGTTGTTCCTTGTCCCAGAAACCATTTTACTCCTTTTTCTTGTTATCTCTATGTGTTTCCACTTCTCCCTTTTCTAAATGGTTTGTTTAATACATGATTGGGAGAACACACATGCATGCATTCATTCACGCAAATGAAAGGCTGAAGTAAAGAAGCTCCTTATCTTTCCTACCAGACACTTTCATGTGCTTGCATGCATATGAATAATATATGGATGCACACACACATAAGTAACCATATTCGATTGGTTGTGATGCTGACATGGACCGTTGTATGCTGTTCGTTTGCACTCTCTGGAACACAACTATGCATGTGTGTGTGTACGTACGTACGTACGTACGTGTGTGTACTTGGCTGACTGCTGGCACTGTGAAGGGATGTAGAGTCTCTAGGGGCCTGTTGATGAATGGGAGTGTTGTCAGTAGTCAGGTCCAGCTGCCTTTGTGCTGTCTTTATGCTGCATGTTCCCCTATTATACCACAAGCGCTGCATGTTTTGGGGCACAGAGAGACAGTGTGGGCGGGCTTTGTTGTTAATGTGGATTCAATGAAACAATTCTTATGTGAGAAGGGTGTTAAGATGTTCACGTGCTATATCTGTGAGAACAAGTGCTCACACATTTGATTAATGCCTTTATGTTGTGTGTAGAATATCTAAACATACACTTGTGTGCGTCTCACAACACACACTACATAAAACAGCTTTTCTGTCTTCATTTGAGTGGATAATTATGTGTCGCTAGTTTGAGAAGTCGGGAAGAAAGGGTGTCTCCTGTGCTGGCATGTAGATTTGTCAGTGTGTGAGAAGTGGGCTCGGAGAAAATGCTGTCAAAGCAGAAGCTGGAGAATTTGCCTGCAGACACTTTCATGACACAGTGACGTGTGTGCATACATTTGCCTTCCAGAAGGCTGGCTGTATGGTATACAGATTGTGTGGATGAAGAAGACTCATAGCTCAGTGCAGAGTTTTTTTTTTTCTTCCTGCTAGCTTACACAAAACTTGGTCCAACTGGAATCTCTAAGAAAATCAGGAGAGAATGATCAGTGCGCACAGTAAATCACACGCACACTTAAAGATAATAAACCCCTGCTTCTCTGCTCTGTACAGAGGAATCAGGTTGTAGTTTGCATTCACTGGGTCGAGCGGGTACTTGTGGTATCCAAAAAGTTAACATGCTTTATAGTAATGCAGCCTGAGCTATTACACTGATAAACTTTACTAACACTTTCCACGGGTTCTGATTCATGTGCTAATAGTCCTATAGGAACCTGTGCTCTGGTAGTGTGTTCTGATTTCTGGCTGAGTCAATGAATCTAGCATGACTGTGCATAAATTGCTGTGCTCACCATCTGGCAGGCATCTCTCTGGGTGCAGTAGTGATATGTTGTTGCACTGTGGACTGGCTGCTCACGCAGCCCAGTGAGACTTCTTATCACTGGAGATTAATACCCTATCAAGGTTGGTTTACAGCATTTTACAGACATTATTTGTTCTGCTTTCTGTCCTGGTGTGATGGAGACGTTACTGAGTAGCATGATCTTGGAAGGTGAGGATGTTTGTAAGCAAGGATGCAAAGTTTCTGAGCTGTGATGAAGAATCCCACCTTCCTCCTTATCATACAGACTTTTCTGCTTGGGTTAAATGACATTTAATGTTTAGTAGGCCTATATAGATAAAAAAAAAAAATAGCTGGATACAATTTGGAGAAGGACACCCATATGTAAGCCCCAGACCTACAACATCAGAGTACAGGATACTTGTCATCCTATTCTGTTAAACAGGTAATATTTTTATATTATCGATATATTGGTAAGTTATTTTATTTGAAGTGATAATATTCTGGTGAAAAACAGACAACAGGCTAAACAAACTCACCTGTTTATTTTGAAAAGCATTTAGCAGTACAGGTGATAATGACAAAATTACAGCAAGCCTCTTTGTTATTGTTAAATGCACAGACACACTCTCACCTCCCTCTGCTTCTTTGGGGATCTAAATGGGAATCTGACTGGAGGTAAACATGTCATTGTGTAGAGCAGCCAGCAAACAGACAGCCTGACAGACCAGTTAATGGGGAGATGAAGGGATAGGGTTTAATAAGCAGTGTTGCGGATTTATTTAAACAGGGCAATATTTACCAGTCTGGACAATGTCTGATTGATTTTAAATTGACCTCGCTGTATCTGGCCACATCGTTTGTGTTTAAATTCTTATTCAATTCTGTTCATTCATTATCATTCTCCCCTCATTGTGTCAAGCTCTTGATTTAGCTCCTATCGTAGGTTGTTTCTACTGAGGGAAGAGCCACACTTGAAAACCTAAACATCAGAGTGGATTCTGGGACTGGGGCCAGGAGCAGTCTGTTGCTACTGCCATGCGCAAGGATTTTAAAGATTATTGGACAATAGGAGCTTATAATAGTAATCTAGTCTATAAATTGAAAAGCTGTAGAATTATTCTGGCTGCTTTTTCACAGAGAAAGTATCGAGTGATTATAGTAACGGGCTTCAGTTTGTGACTCAGCTCTTCACATTTACCTTTTTTCACTTCCAGAGATTTTCTTTGGCTTTCTCTTTGTTTCACCCTTTTCTTCTCCCATGGCAGCGACTCTCCAGAGTGCAATAGAAACAAGGCTTTATCTGGCTTAATTCGTTTACTCCTTTCTTTCTGGCCTTTTTTTTCACCCTCTCTCACACTAGATTTTACCACTATTGGATGTTTAGCTGTATTCCACTGTTCTGTAGCTTGGCTTTATGAATGAGCTCACTGAAGGTCATTTGGTCATTGTTCCTGATGAGCCTTTGCACACGCAGCTCACACATATTTCTCTTATCTCTTGGTATGAACAAAAAAATGAAACTTGTTGACTGGCTCATGCCTTCTCACCTACTTCCTCTCCCTCCTTCCCAGCTCTCTATGTGCAAATCCCCATGGAGACATGAAGGGAAGAAAAAGAAAGTAAGCTTGAGAGATTGCTAGAGAAACAGAGAGATAAAGATTTTTTTTTAAAAATAAGAGAGCGAGAGAACTTTAAGTCCCCTGATGTGTGTTGAGTGGCCGGTGGCAAAATAATCCCTCCTTACCTTCACACAACAATCACACTAATGACCTTGCCTGCGCTCATCAGTAGACAGAGCAGCACCTTCAGGGATAGACAGTGTGTGTGAGGCAGTGAGTGTGTGTGAGTGGCCCCCTTCTTTGTCTGAGGGGAGGGGGGGGGGCACTCACATATCAAGGATTAGAAAGGCTTAAAAGACGCTACGCCTTGGCGGATGTGCGCATTTGTGCGTCTTTTGTGAGGTGAGTGTTATCTCATATGACGTCAGCACTAATAGAGAGTGGTATTGCATTTGAAACACAGTCAGGTACAGAGACTGCAGTAATACCGGCCCACTGTGGTTATGAATGGGCAATTTTAGAGACAGAAACATAATTTTTGGTTTCGTTTCTGCTTGGCATATTAGTCTTGTGTCAGGTCAGTGCAGCCTTCATTAAAAAATAGCATATTATTGCGACAACAATCTTAAACTACTATTTCTTCTGATGTCTTCAGCCACCTCTTGTGGCTTTCATCAGTATATGGAATATACTCAGATTTAGACTCTTATATTTTTACACATGACCGATGCAATCAATTTGTATACTCATACAAAGAATCATGAAAAAATATGAAGGTTTATAAACTGTGATTTCTTTGACTTGCTGGTGATGGTGAGTTCAGTCTTTGAGGTTTTGACTTTTGATTGGGCAAAACTCAACATCTGATGACATCACTCCATGCTTTAAGAACATTTTCTAACAATATTTTCTTTCATTATTTTCTGCAACCAATTTATAGACAAAATAATTTCCAGATTAGTCAATAATGAGATGAATAATAATTAGTTGTACTCCTTCTATGTCATAGCTTTCTGTGATGAGCTGTAAACTATTTATGTATTGTTACCAGAATGTTCAAGTTTAAACTGTTTTTAATTAAGAGAAGTTATTTCAAGAAAACACTGCTTGAAGGAGTGCGCACTTTTTTCTTTTTCTTTTCTTTTTTTCTTTTTTTTTGTGCCCTAAGGCAGGAATCCAGCAAGAATTTGGACCCTTATCAGCCACTGTGATTGGCCAGTGGGTTCATATGAGAACCCTGGGATATGAGGTAGTGTAAAGCAACAGTGCCAATCAGAGGGAAGAGATGGGATGGGTGCAGGGAGGAGGGGAAAGTGAAAAGGGAGTCTTGGCATCATCACAGAATGGGAATTTAATGGTGTGTGTGTGTGTGTGTTAGTTTTCATAAGAATGGAAAGAGGTGGGGGGGGGAGTGAACACTTGGATTTGGTCCAGGAGAACTGTTGTAAAATCCAACCTGGTTCTTTTCCTGTTTCAGCAGAGAGGATAGTCTAATTCTCACCAGTGCCTTTTCTTGACATTTTCTTCCTCGAGGCCTGGAGAGAGAACAGCAGACAGTGCACAGAAACTAGTCTGAAGAAGAATGAATTCTATAGAGGAAGTGTAACTTTTACAAATGAAGTGGAGGATGAAATCAACAGAGGTCATGATTGATTATTTATGGCTGCAGCTGTGTTTATGGACTGCCATTGTGTTTGCTGTGCTTTAACAATTGTACAGCATTTAGTATATTTTCAGCCTTTACTCCTGGTCTGAAGCCTTGAAGGCTCTAAGGCTACTTTAAAAGATCCAGACTTTGACTTTTGAGTTCACAGTAAATACAGGCATATGAATCTAGTGTTGAACAGATTATCTCTAGTCAAGGAAGTAACAAATGCTGACTTAAATGAGCACAAAATATGTTCATGTGACTTTTAACTATTTTTATTTTGGTCCTATAAAAATTGCGGTGCACTTTTTAAAGTTTAACATCAATCTACCTATAGTATATATGGATTTCAGCATTCCGGTAACCAGTTAACAAACGCTATGCATAGGTGAGATGTGCCACAGCACTACACTAGTCTGTCATACACATTGTTCTTATTCAAAACTGATACTGAATATTTAACAAAAATTACTTAGATTTCTTCCCATTTTTTTCCTCTAACATTTATTTGAAGAAAATGTGCAGTGGAAGGAAATATTAACTCTGTCCTCAGATGCTACACCTCAAGGGCATGTCATATTACAGCATTATGACCTATTGCATAAATACACTGGCAGTGTTCAGGTTTCTTCTGACTCTATACTGACATTATTTCAAATGAAATACCATATCTTTATGGGAATATTAGAAAAGATTATGGTGAATTAATAATGATACACATTTTTTGTGGTTGTATGTGTAAAATCCAAAATAATTATACTCCTACAAAAGCACTGATCTGTAATTTAAAAAGTTGACTCTTACCCTGAAAAACTGCATCCACTTGACTGTAATGTAGACAGGACCAATTAGTTAGTGGAAGCATCTTAGCGAGCCTTGTCGGGCAAAGCTTGGCCTTGGGCCTTAATACTGCTGCAGCTGCAGACAGATCAGTGTGGAATAGCAAAGTCTTGAGCTGTAATGGTGCACCAGTGTCTGTCTGTAGACTGCTTTAAAATGGATGACCAAGCACAACCCCTGTAACCTCTGGACTTGCTGCCCCAGAGCCTGCCAGCTTCCTCTACTCAGACTACAGAAGGAGCTCAGGGGTGGTACTCCCACATATGGGTGCATAAGCACAGTTATAAGAGTTCTAAAAGGTGATGAATTTACATATTCATATGCTGCTAGAGCTTAGGGGCTACATTAGGCTAAATACTGTGTACTATATACTGTAGTTGGGTCTACTCACCATTTTTTATATGATTTAGTAACTTCTACATTTCATTTCTTGTCACAAAGGAGACAAAGCATGGAAAAAGGTTTAGTTTGACTGATACACCGGTCAGTCAGTATTACCAGATTATATTGGCCTATCACAAAGACATTGGTTTCTCAGTATTTGGTGTCAAGTTGCGCTGAACATATTCAACAACATAATGCAGGGAAAAAAAAGATATGTTGTGCTCACATAGTTTACCCATTATAGCACTTCAAAGTCTCTTGTATCTTCAGCATTGTCTATAGTTCATAGAGCAGAGTCAAGCTGTATCTTTACAGTTTGCTGCTGACTAGTTTGTGAGAGATACTGCTGCAAAATTGATAAACAATAACCCTGTCATAACATGCTATATATACAGTGTATGTAATATCAGATTAATATTTTCCCTTCCTAAAAATGTGCATTGGCATCGGCCCCAAAAATCAGTATGAGCCAGGCTCCAGTTTTCCTTGGCTTTCTATTACTCCTGCATGATTTGCACTTTGGTGGAGCAGGCAGGAGGGCAGAAAAAAGCAAGTGAAGCTCTTGGAAAAAAGGAAAGTGATAAAGGCAGAGAGGGAAGGGACGAACACTGAGAGGGGAGGGAAAAAAAAAAACCTCTGCAACCATCTGCCTTTGTGCCAACATTTGGTTACTGTAGCAACCAGTAAAAAGTCATTATGTTTAATTGACACTGAGGCAGGTTCAGGTGTTTTCAATTGTATCTAGTTT
This sequence comes from Pterophyllum scalare, assembly GCA_024447675.2. NCBI lineage: Eukaryota > Metazoa > Chordata > Actinopteri > Cichliformes > Cichlidae > Pterophyllum > Pterophyllum scalare. The sequence goes on along the minus strand of JAMQGT020000642.1, from coordinate 34,244 downwards.
TCCCCCCCTCTCTCTGACTTGTGGACATTCCAGCCTCTGGTCTAATATGTTTACTTCCAGGTCATACGTCAGTCATCAGTTTTCTTCAATCTCATTGATAGTCGCTTCAATTGCTCACATGGAAGTTGAGAAAAATATATTTGTGGTCCCGCCCACTTCCCATCGGTAGCAGTTATTTTTGCCTGTAGTTGCTTGAAGATGTGGAATGTCATTCATTTTCTTTGGTCTCTGGTCACCACATCACTGCGGATTGCTTCCAGTGTGTACGCAGCTTAAGAGTATTGATGACAGAACAGAACAAGACAAAAGCACAAAACATGAACGAAGAACAATTTAAAATTAAAATGTCATGAACATGAAAAGGGAACGGCAGTCGAGAGGGTTGTTGGGAAGGCTGGGGGCACAGAAGCATAGAAGGTGGTTGTCTGTGATTTATTTATTTATTTTTTAATGTTGAGGCTTGTTAGGGCAGCAGCAAGAGGTACAGATGATCAATGGTGAAGTAGTCCTGTCTGTATACCATTAGCCAACCGCAAGTGCTAAGCACTTACCAGAAGCTCCTTGTGTTAACTTCCTCCTCCAGCACTAAGTTTCTCTCTTCTTCTCATTTGGTTGGAAACTCTTCTTGGTGGTGTCTGTGGCTCAGGAGGTAGAACAGGTCATCTACTAATCAGAAGGATTGTGGTTCGATGCTGCTCCTGTCTGCATGCCAGAGTATCCTCAGGCAAGATACTGGACCACAAGGTGCTCTCTGGTGCAACCATTGGAGTGTGAATGTTAGATAGAAAGCACTTTGAAGTAGATGATTGTGTGATTGGGTGAATGCAAAACATGTTGTATAAAGTGCTTTTCTACTCTAGCTGAGCAAGAAAAGCACTATATAAGAACTAGTCCATTTACCATTTGTTCTCTCTTAGTATTTGCCTCACAATACATTCACTTCAAACAAACTTGCATTCTTTTTTTTCTTTTTTCTTTTTTTTGGCTCATTTCTTTCTTTTATAATGTGGCGTACCCAAGTTCTTGAAAGGTTGCATTTACCAATGGAAAATAATTTCTCTTTTTCTTTGAACCACTCAAAATGAAAAACACAATTTGAATCTGGCGTCAATATAAGCTTTCAGAAACCATTTGTAGTTTTCAAATCAATTTTTCCATTTTACACAATGAGCCATTTCTCACCATTTCTCCCTAGCCGAGCCGATCAGTATAACAGTACAAAAAAAGCACCCAATTCAACAAAAATATAATTACACAAACAAAGCTTGTATTGGGATGTTCTGTCTTCAACTATTGTTTGAATCTGGGTTGTGCCTTTAATTCTGGAGAGTCTGTCAAAAGCAGTTGGCAGTGTATTGTCCAGGCGTACTTTTTTATTACTACTGTCTGCTTTATTAGCCTTCCACAGAGCAGGAAAGGACAGAGAGAATTGACTGGAGATGCGAATGAGGGTGGCAACTATTGACTAGTTTCTCTTGCTTCTGGCAGGGTGCAATGATGCTGCAAGTATGTCACTGCCCAGGCTAGCCCATTAGCACCTAGACTCCTCACATGACACCATGACAAGAACAGACCAGGCCACATGCAATGTGGTATTCACGGGCATGCAGTGACGTACCATATCTGCTTTCACGGCTTTCACTTTGCTTCTGTGGCATTCTGTAAAAAGTGCTTTAAATTATCTTCCCTTCCCTCTCAGTGCTTGTTTCTTCATTTCTGTCATTTTCATTTTTAATTGGTCTCAAGATTCAGCAATGCATGAACATTTCTGTGGTGGTGGTGGTGGTGGTGAGTTTATTCAAACAGTCGGTATTTAAGCAGAGTGCTCATGAGTTTAGAGGGCTTGTGTATATTGTTAGATGTGAACGTGCCGTATCTATGTTGGAGCATGTGCATTAGGTGTAAGTGGCTGTTTGTGTGTGTAAAGACCATCTGTCACCTAGTAACGGTTTGGGTGATCTCTGGCTGATGTAAGGGCTCCCTGTAGGGATCATGGAGTATAATTATATACAAAGCCTGCAGGTCACAAGTACAGATGGAGTTTAGTAACATTACTCTTATATTCTGAGCGCTGATCTGAAGAAAAATGATCGTTTTTCTTTCATGTCAGAGTGAAAAATGGTCACATGTACGTCTTGGCAGCTACAGTTTTCTGAATAGTGTGTATCAGCAGTTTATTAATGGCTCTCTATTTGATGGAGGCTAATTATAAAATATATTTATTTAGGGTTGTGTTTAAAAGGTCAATTAGAGAACCTTTCTACCTCCTTACCACATCTCAAAGAATGCAAATGAAATATGGTTATGTTATGTATAATTTGGCCTCAAGTTTCTGGAGTCAAATCCGCCAACATCAGCTATTTTGCCCTGTTTGGTCTCCTCTCTCTTTCCTCTAACAATCCAAAGCAGGAAGCAGGGAATGCAAAGGATACACACATGTGCGCCGCTTATATGCTGCACAGTTGAAACTTTCCTTCATAGTAAGACAAAACAATGGAAGCTGTGACACAAAAGAAAAAAAAAAAAAACAGTGTCGCAATCAAGACTGTTCCCTGAGTTTATTATGGCTGTCAAAATCTTTGCAGCGGATGAAAAAGTAATAAAAATTTAGCTCTGGTGGCAGCAGCATCACTCTGTGAGTGCACACAGCTTTCCTGTCTTGTGCACCATCTGGAAAACACACCCAGCACATCTATTAGGCTCTTACTCCAGCTAAGGACGAGTGCTCTTCTGAAAATGGGTTAATAATGACAATTAAATTAAAGGTAATGTCAGCAGTTGATCTGCCACTCACAAATCATGTTATTTTATGTGAATGGCTTTCTGTGCCTGGAATTGCAGTTTTGAGTAAGTGTAAGTCACTAAGCTGAGCTATTGAAAATCTACTAAATTCAGGTCAGAGCACAGAGTTGGCTACCTTCTTTTTATATAAAGGATATAAAGGGATGAAAGTCCCACTCAGCACTGCTGTTCTTTAAGATGCATATGAACATAGCTTTTTCTTGCAACAACTCATAAATGTTTATTAACAACAGCAAATGCGTGCATATGATATTCACCTCTCAGTACTGAAAGATGGAGGTCATCCCTAGTGCTAAAATGAGACACACACACACCAAACCAGTTACACTAGTAATTAGAACTGCCGGCTCATTCAGGTGGAAGATTGCCAGCTGAGTTTAAAAACCCACCTGCCAACCCTTCTTTGCAAAATGCTGTTTTAACCATAAAACTGCCATGTATGTGTTTGTTTGTGTTTACTTTATGAAAGCATGCCAATCTGGATTTAATACTTTATCCCGGTTTGTTTATTGGACATATTTGTGTATGCTCAATATCCGTGTTTATTGTAGGTCTTTGTTTGTCCTGTTGCATCACGTTTGGCTAGGAGGACAGGGCCGCTGTATTGGATGTCTGAATGTGTGTATACAGTTGTGCTGATGCTGACAAGCCTTCTAGCAGGGGAGCAGGGATCAGATGTATGCTAATATCACCAGCAGACAGTCTGCTACTCTGACAGAGGCTGGGCTGCAAGGTTAGGCACTGCTGCAGGAGAAGACAAAGCTAAGGGAGAGAGACAGATAGAGATGGAGCCCAGCAGAGACATGCTAACACATGGAGAGAGACATAGAGGGATAGAAAGAGAGAGCGGGGATATTGATAAAATTACATAAGGGTCAGAGGCATTAAAAGAAATAAGTAAGGCAGTTCATGCCAGGCACAGGGAATTAAGAAGCAGGGAGAGAGAAGGTCCACAGATAAACTTCTGTGCCAAAGGAAAACACAGGCCATCTGTCTTTCTGACCTTGCATGCAAAGCAGCAGCAGTTGTTGTTGTTGTTGTTGTTGTTTATGCTGTACAGCCTGTTGAACAGGGAATTTCTAGGGCAAATGTACCAGACTGTGTCTTAAAAGTGCAGAGCTGGGCTGCAGTCATTGATTATTTTAATTTCATATTTTCATTGATACTGTAGATGAATCAAATAATCGGTTCACCCTGAAATGAGGGTTACATTTTTTTTTTTGGCTTCAATTCAATGAAATAAAACTGAGATTCAGTAAATCCTCTCAAAGGTTTAGCATATTTGTTGATAACCTAAATTATTAATCAGCAGGGTCAGAGTCAGAGAGCTAATCTGAGTTGCAGAAACCTTGTAACATCTCACTTTTCTCTTGGCTTGCTGTTAGTTCGGAGAGAAATGACCTCAGAAGAAAGTACCACTATGTGAGTACTTGTGCATCCAAGTATGTGTGTTTGTGTCTACAGGAGTGGATTTATATGGTAGTTTGAATTTTTATCTGCCATTCTGTGTTTCCAGCACATTATTTTTAACTGTGCTGTCAGTGAGGCCTCAGTGTGCAGCTGACAATGTTAAACCACAGTGCCACACTTCTCTGTCCCTTTCATGTTCTCCAACTGCTCTCTGAATGGGCATTTAATTTTTTCTTTCCTCCCAGGAACCTTTTTCACACGGCTTAAAGCTTTCTTTGTTTTAACTCCCCCAAATCTTTATTTATAGTCTTGAATTTCAGATTAGATTCAGAGTGCATTCTCAGTAGTTTTTGTTTACTCGCTTTTGTCCCCTTTATTTTCTCCTCTTATCCAGTGTCATTCCTCCTTCTGGGACTGACTTACTAGCAATGCTTGGGAGTCTTCTGAGAATATAGCTGCGACTAATGTTAAGGTGTATTGTATTTATTTTGATATTTGCCTTTCTGGTCTTTTTTTTTTTTTTTTTTTTTTAAATGTGGTTACATCACTGTGCCATCAGATGATGCTTATGCACAAAATGCACCATTTGTGATCGTACAAATGGAAAGATGTAAATAGCTGGAGCTAATCCACAGAGTGACCATAATCCCAGTTGTACAGTGTATCACAAAAGTGAGTACACCCCTCACATTTCTGCAGATATTTAAGTATATCTTTTCATGGGACAACACTGACAAAATGACACTTTGACACAATGAAAAGTAGTCTGTGTGCAGCTTATATAACAGTGTAAATTTATTCTTCCCTCAAAATAACTCAATATACAGCCATTAATGTCTAAACCAGCAGCAACAAAAGTGAGTACACCCCTAAGAGACTACACCCGTAAATGACCAAATTGAGCACTGCTTGTCATTTCCCTTTCAAAATGTCATGTGACTCGTTAGTGTTACTAGGTCTCGGGTGTGCATAGGGAGCAGGTGTGTTCAGTTTTGTAGTACAGCTCTCACACTCTCTCATACTGGTCACTGAAAGTTTCAACATGGCACCTCATGGCAAAGAACTCTCTGAGGATCTTCAAAGATGAATTGTTGCACTACATGAAGAGGCTACAAGATTGCCAACACCCTGAAACTGAGCTGCAGCACAGTGGCCAAGATCATCCAGCGTTTTAAAAGAGCAGGGTCCACTCAGAACAGACCTCGCGTTTGGTCGTCCAAAGAAGCTGAGTGCACGTGCTCAGCGTCACATCCAAGTGCTGTCTCTGAAAGATAGACGCAGGAGTGCTGTCAGCATTGCTGCAGAGATTGAAGAGGTGGGGGGTCAGCCTGTCAGTGCTCAGACCATACGCCGCACACTACATCATAATTGGTCTGCATGGCTGTCACCCCAGAAGGAATCCTCTTCTGAAGTCTGTACACAAGAAAGCCCGCAAACAGTTTGCTGAAGACATGTCAACAAAGGACATGGATTACTGGAACCATGTCCTATGGTCTGATGAGACCAAGATTCATTTGTTTGGTTCAGATGGTCTCAAGCATGTGTGGCAGCGATCAGGTGAGGAGTACAAAGATAAGTGTGTCATGCCTACAGTCGAGCATGGTGGTGGGAATGCCATGGTCTGGGGCTGCATGAGTGCAGCAGGTGTTGGGGAGTTACATTTCATTGAGGGACACATGAACTCCAATATGTACTGCCAAATAATGAAGCAGAGCATGATCCCCTCCCTCCAGAAACTGGGTCGCAGGGCAGTGTTCCAGCATGATAATGACCCCAAACACACCTCTAAGACAACCACTGCTTTATTGAAGAGGCTGAGGGTAAAGGTGATGGACTGGCCAAGCATGTCTCCAGACCTAAACACAACAGAACATCTTTGGGGCATCCTCAAGCGGAAGGTGGAGGAGCGCAAAGTCTCGAATATCCGCCAGTGGAAAAGCATTCCAGTGGCAACCTGTGAAGCTCTGGTAAACTCCATGCCCAGGAGAGTTAAGGCAGTTCTGGAAAATAATGGTGGCCACACAAAATACTGACACTTCAGGAACTTTCACTAAGGGGTGTACTCACTTTTGTTGCCACTGGTTTAGACATTAATGGCTGCATATTGAGTTGTTTTGAGGGAAGAATAATTTTATACTGTTATATAACCTGCACACAGATTACTTTTCATTGTGTCAAAGTGTCATTTTGTCAGTGTTGTCCCATGAAAAGATATACTTAAATATCTGCAGAAATGTGAGGGGTGTACTCACTTTTGTGATTCACTGTAGCTAACCAGTGCTTCTGGATCTGTAATGGGTTGGTTGCTGCATTAATAGTTCTGTGCGTTGGCATGAAAATATGTTTTTGATTGTTTTATAAGGATTAGATTTTTAAAAAAAAATGCTATATGAGAGAGCTAAAGGTTGATTGATTCAGCTTGAGCAAAAGTGTTTTTATTTTATAGGAATCATTTATTACAGTTGGGTGCGCTTGTGTGGTTTGGTTGGTGTACGTTGTTTGCGTGGCCTCATGTGAAATATGTTAGCAGTGGTATGATTGCTGTGTTTGTCTTCTGCATGCACACAGTGGATGGAAAGAGTGAGGGTACTTGTATTTCCTGTTTGGTGTGTGATAGAAGGATGTGCTGCATTTGTAGAAAAGACAAATGCTTTCTGTTTAAACAGATACACTGAATGCACTGCACCGCAGAGCACTTCATGTAAAGAGCAATGAATGTGGAGTGTGGAGGCATTTCTATATAGATGTACTGTATATACATTATGTATTTGAGTCACTGTAAAACCCATGTCTGTGTGTGCATCACTGGTATGTTTACAATATGTTGTTAATGAGCTCTCTTCTTCAGCATTCATATCAGTTAATTCCCTTTTCCACTGAGAGCCTGACCCAGTCTGAACAGGAAGTGGCATCAGTGTAAGGGCTGTGCACACCCACGCACAGCCCCAGTGCATTGGACATGACCCTAGTATCTTACTAATGGACAGCAAGTCTCCAGAGCAGAGGCAAAATGGGGGTGGGAGGGAGGGGGGGGGTGTTATGGAGAAGGGTAAGAATAGGGGAGGGAATTCTTGACAGATGGGAATCGAAAATCTATATGATGATGGTAATGTTCTGGGTGAGGTGCAACAAGGAGGTACAACTAGCTGCAGACTTACATCATGCAGAAGAAGCAAAAAAGGGGGGCAACGCTTTGTTTTGGTCAAACAAAGTGTCATCTCTGTCGTCATCATCATCAACATCACACTGCACACTTATTTCATGACCTTTGTTTCTGTGAACTCCCAGCCTTCCTGAGTATATATTACTGTATAATTAGAGGGTTTGCTGGGAAACTTGGCTTCCTAGTTTATCCTTGCTTAACATTGTTCACTCTGTACTGTGTGGCACTCACTACTGACTTGGGGAAAAATGATTAATTGCTCCTTCTTTTATCAGAAATACATTTGCTCTCTTATTTGTATTATACTATCCCTTTACTGGTTGCACATAATGTTCATATAATCTATAAGGTACTTGACCTTTAGCTAACAATGTTGTATTTCCACACAACATTTATTTCCCTCACAACTGTTTTTCTTGACTTTGACTTTGAAATTCTTTTTTCGTAGATGTAGCTTTCAGTCATGGTCATCACATTCAGTCCATATGCACTCTCTCTAGTCCAACATTTCAAATCAGTAATGATTTTTATGTGTATCAAAACAGGCCTGACTGTCATCCTCCCTTGCTAACTCTTGTAACTCTGTAACGAAAGGAATGCAGGCAACTCATGAAAGCTGCATGGCCTCATGGGCAGTGAACAGTCTCTCCCTTGTTGCCCTTTGTAGCACGTGTTATTCTGAACTTCACGCCCTGACGCCCCAGCATTACCTTAAGGTTGAACTCCAGTACCTTACAGACACAGCAAATCTCCCTCTACTTTGTCCTTGAGAGTCGGTGTCCTAAAAAGGGCTGGTTCAGTCGAGGCAAGATTGCTGTATCTTCACTGCTTTAAACCATCTGAAAGGAGGAGATGAAATAATCAGAAAAATGTAGATGCGGTATTTGGGTTGGCCATGCTTGTAATGCTGTTTGTGATTAAGGGGTGGGATGGGGGGTGGGGGGTGATGTGGCAGGTCAGACCCTGACCCTTACATCCTCCAGGCCTTGCCACTCCCTGCCCCTTTTCCCTCAGGGGATTCTAGTGTGCAACTTACATGACCCAGGTTGCTGACCTTTTTCCCCTTCCTCTTCTACCCATTCTTCTCTGTACCCCCATCCTGTCCATGTGCACTAACTTTCTGCCCTCTTTTGCCTCTCAATAGTGCTTTCTGCTCATTCCCATCACCTCGTTTTCTGCCTGCTGTCATGTTTCAGGGTCTAAGGCAGTAACAACACAGGCCTTAACCCATCTCTTCCTCAGCCCTGTGCAGCCCAGGGCCTTGAGATGGTGGTATGCGGCTGGACATGCGCACCAGACACGAGGCCTCAGGGTGAACTAGGAAACTGCCTGACTACTCTGCACCTGGACTGCTGCACTGAGACTAGCTGAGCACAAGCAGTGGTGTCTTTATAGGAAAGAGGAAATGTATTCCCCTAATGACTAGATCTAGTGTGTGAAATGCTACACTTAGACTGCCACCAGACATGCTATAAAAACAAGCTGAATTGTGCAGTTGTAGTTTAATATAAATTCTATGTTTCTGTCAGTGACTTTGGTGCGGCAGCCACTCAGTGAGACATTTCATTTTTCTCTATTATTTCCTGTGTTAGAAACTGTTGCATCCTCACAATAGATCAGCAAAAATAAAATCTTTTTTTTGTTTTGTTTGCCTTTTCCTTTTTACGGTTACGGCAGCTCCTTGTCATGCATACTCATACATGAACTTGCAATCTGCTTCAGTGAATATGTTAGCTAAATGTCACAAAATATATATCAGCTTGAAGATTTCCATATACAGTGCATGCACATAGGCGCATAATTAGGAAAAGATAGGTAGGATCAGCAAAGTAGATATTAACAGGGCATCTGTGAGAGCACTGTGCCTGGCCAGCCTCCGAGTCCATATAGACCTTTGGAGTGCTTGACTGCACTTAACCCAGAAGCTCACTGCTAGTCGCAATCATGACCTATTTCACACATGAAGTGATCATCACCAGGATCTTGATTACATAGGGTACATTCTGGGTAGTCTGTGTATGCATGCACATGCATGCGTGCATTTTTATGTGCAAGCTCATATGAAACATTCATGCTAATGTGGTTCTGCAATAGGGTTTCCTTACTTATCTCTTAAGGTAATACCCTCTGTCAGCTCATGCGGTAGACAGCTACTTCAAGCATGTCACAGCAGTTTACTTTGCAGAGATAAGTTTTACAAGCAAGCACTGCAAAAATAGAGCCCACAGACCTACCAGAAATCCCTTTTGGTTGACTCTGAAAGAAAATACAGTATATAAAATTTAGAATAGATTAAGTGACATCTGCTGTACAGAATTACAATAGCTGTAAAGTAAAAGGTTACCAGTTGCAAAGGATCCACAGCTACAGACATCAGATGTCTTTATTGGTGCTCTTGATTTCCATGTAACTTTTTACTTTCATATCTGTAAAGCCAGTCAGTGTGCAGCACTGGAAAGGATCACACAGACACAGTATATTAAGAAGTTAATATTACACTGAATACATGTTCAGTTAAGCCAGTGGACTATATCCAGGGGCAACAGGTCATGTTTTTTTTTGTTGTTGTTGTTGTTTTTTTTTGGCTGGTAAATGCATTTGAGGTATCTGCTAAGGTCATCTTTGTAATGTGAATATAATTAAGTCAGTACACAGGTTTAACCCGCAGACTGTAGCTCAGTGAATACCACATCCAGTTAAGGGGTCTGTGGTGGTGCACATGATGTGAATCATCTATAAATGTGTACTTTCATACACTGTCGAGCAAATAGACACACACACACACACACACACACACACACCTAGTAAGAGAAGATGATGAATTAATTATAATTCTTAGGTCACATTTGAACTTATTGACCGTCAAGACTGTACACAGTATACAATGCATACTGTTATTACAGGGATTTGGCCTGTCTCTGTGAGCCTTGATGTATTTTTCATGCTTGTTTCCTCTATAAATATCAAAACAAGGCATTCTTTTTGATATGGATTCCTTTTCCTGCTCGTGCTGGGTTATACACCTGGTTAAGCACAGGGGTAGTCTTGTCTCTGCAATTTCAATCCACAGCCTGATTGGAATTTACTTTTGGTGAAACTCTGGACTTCAGCTTTGAACTTTGATTAGTGGCCCTACCTATCAAATAAAATATAGATATACAGTATACGTAATACTCATTACATAACAGGTGTTTTCTAATGCATGAGTTTCTTGCCTTTTTCTTGTCATTGCTTGTGTCTCTGGTCAATCAGTATTGGACAGTGAAGTTCATCTTTGTGAATCCACAGATCAGTGTTGCCTGCCAAACTCAAAATCAACAGTAATGACGGCTTTGTCGGCTTTTGTGTTCTCTGTCAAAAGAGCTACTCATGATTAATAGTGGTTTTAATGTCTCTTTTAATGTCTGTTTTTACTACATAAATCACTCAGTTATGACATGGAGTGGGTGTTCTCGATCATTTTCAAATCCAGTGCGTGCTGGCTGACTGAGAGCTTAGGAAGATTTTTGTTCCTTACAAATTGTGCTGTTGCACCCTTCCATCCCTCGTTCTTTCCCTTTTGTTAACTTATTTTTAGGCCTGATCTGCCAATTAAATAAATAATAATGAGATGAGCCACTCAACTAAGCATCTCTATATGTGTATGTGCCTTTTTCTTGCTTGCAGTGCACCCGTTTCTTGTAACTGATTTAGGTAAATATGCATGACATTAGTGATGCTACACCAGCCAACTCTTATCTGTTTGGTTATAAACATAGGAAAACATGTTTTTGATGGAAACAAGTCAGCCAACAGGCAGTGCTGCCTTTTAAAATGCAGATGGCTTTCCCTAGTTGGCCAATTAGTAACTTTAGCTCTGGAACACTTATCTGTTTTCATCTTCCTGTGTGTGTCTTTCATTTAGGGTGCTGAGAGCTTAGTGTGCCTGTTTCTACAAGTGTGTGCATATCTTTATGTGCACATTCATTTGTCTGTTTGCTGCAGTAGTGAAAGACCCACATCACTTTCTTTTAATATTTCTGCGAGTGAGGCAAACCAACCAAACTGTTAGAAGCCAGATAATAAGCCAAAACACATATTGTGCTGCAATGAACATGTGAATGAAATGTGGAAGCCACCACTGTTAGCACTGCAGTCCTGGCAGCATTAAAATTAAATGATTGCCTTTAACTGAGCTACAGCTGGCTTAAGTAATGTGCAGCATTCCAGCAGCTTTGCCACTGACCTCAATCTTTTCAGGAAATATTCAGTGGGGAAATAGGATCACAAATTAAACATTGTTAACAGAACACAGGCACATAGTGAGAATTTCGATGAGAGACACAATAGCTGAAATTTGTGATTAGAATATTGGAATATTATTTTTGTATATCTCTAGTTTAAATCTCCCTTTTCTCTCCCTCTTTCTTTTATTCAGGACCAGACCTCAGACCAGTGAGCTTCTCTTGCATGGAAACCCTGCTTCCTTGGCAGCCTGCTCCTCTCCCTAGAGCTTGCGGCCAGCATGGCAGGATGAGCCTCTGCCAGCGATGATGATGGCCAAAAAGCAAGATCCCCGGCCACCCACCTACAACCTGGTTGTGGTTGGGCTGTCTGGCACAGAGAAGGAGAAAGGGCAGTGCGGTGTGGGCAAGTCCTGCCTGTGTAATCGCTTTGTCCGGCCAAGTGCAGATGACTTCTACCTAGATCACACCTCTGTTCTCAGTACCAGTGACTTTGGAGGGCGTGTGGTGAACAATGACCACTTCCTGTTCTGGGGAGAGGCTGCGAGGACGCTGGAGGAGGGGTCAGAGTGCCGTATAAATGTGGTGGAGCAGACAGAGTTCATTGATGATCAGACGTTTCAGCCACATCGAAGCACGGCGCTGCAGCCTTACATCAAGAGGGCAGCTTCCACCAAGCTGGCATCAGCTGAAAAGCTGATGTACTTTTGTACAGATCAGCTGGGGCTGGAGCAAGACTTTGAGCAGAAGCAGATGCCTGAAGGCAAGATTGTGGTGGATGGCTTCTTACTCAGCGTGGATGTTAGCAGGGGTATGAACCGTAGTTTTGAGGACCAGATGAAGTATGTTACCAACCTGTATAACCAGCTAGCAAAAACAAAAAAGCCTGTGGTGCTGGTCCTCACCAAATGTGATGAAGGGGTTGAGCGTTATATTAAAGACTCACACACATTTGCCCTAGCTAAGAAGAATCTACAGGTGGTAGAAACCTCAGCACGTTCTAATGTCAATGTTGACCTAGCCTTTCTTACACTGGTTCAGCTAATAGACAAGAGTAGGGGAAAGCCCAAGATTATCCCCTACTATGAGGCACTGAAACAGCAGAGTCAACAGATTGCCTCAGCCAAAGATCGCTATGAGTGGCTGGTCAACCGAATTGTGAAGAACTACAATGAGACATGGCCCGCTGTCAGTCGCCGCATGCAGACAGCCCCTGAGTACAATGACTATGTTTTTCTTGAGGGCACTGCTAAAGCCAAGAAGCTCTTCCAGCAGCATGTGCATAGACTTAAACAAGAGCATATAGAGAAACTTAGGAAGGCCTATCTAAATGCTCTGCCACAGGCACTGTCTGTACTCTTACCACAGTTGGATGAGATAGACCACTTGAGCTGGTCTGGAGTTCAGAAAGTCCTGGAGACAAAAAGAGATTTCTCTCAGTGGTTTGTAGTGCTGGATGATACCCCTTGGGAGACCACAGCACACATCGATAACACAGATGATGATCGCATCCCACAGGACCTCCTGGAGACCCCAGCAGCTGAAGCTATCTATGAAACTCATCTGGAGCAGCTAAGGAATGAGCGCAAACGGGCTGAGATGAGGTGGGAGTTCAAGGAGAAGTTAAGTGTCTCTCCTTTTATCACACCAGGGAAGCCATGGGAAGAGGCTAGAAGCTTCATCATGAATGAAGAGTTCTACCAATGGCTGGATGAAGCTGAATATCTGGATATCTACAATAAACACCAGAAAGAAATCATTGACAGGGCCAAAGAAGACTTTCAAGAATTGCTCCTTGAATATTCTGAGCTCTTTTATGAGCTAGAAGTGGACGCAAAACCGAGTAAAGAGAAAATGGGAGCCATTCAGGAAGTGTTGGGGGAGGAGCAAAGATTTAAGGCCCTGCAGAAGCTGCAAGCAGAAAGGGATGCTCTTGTATTGAAACATATCCATTTTGTGTATCACCCCACAAAGGACACCTGCCCCAACAGTCCACATTGTGTGGATAGTAAGATAGAGCAGATACTGGCCTCCAGATTCCCAACTCGGTACCCTTCATCAGACTGTGCAAGACTGGAAGGGGGTAGGGCTGAGCGGATAAATCTTGTCATTCTAGGAAAAGATGGACTAGCTAGAGAGATGGCAAATGAGATAAGAGCCTTGTGCACCAGTGACGACCGGTACGTGTTAGATGGCAAAATGTATGAGCTAGCCCTTCGTCCCATAGAGGGCAATGTACGTCTACCAGTCAATTCATTCTACACACCAACCTTTACACCCCATGGTTGCCTATGTTTGTACAATTCAAAGGAATCTCTCTCCTATGTTGTCGAGAGCATAGAGAAGCTTAGGGAGTCAACCATTAGCAGAAGGGAAAGGGAAAACAGCTTAGCTCAACTCCCGCTGTCCCTACTTCTGGTTACCAAGAGGGGCGTGGGATCCATAGGAGATATTGGAGGGGAGACAGCTCAAACTCTCATACAACAAGGGCAGCAAGTGGCTGCAAAGCTACAGAGTGCTTACCTAGACCCTGCCTCTCCAGGTATGGGTTATGGCCACAATGTCAGTGAGAAGCAGATCAGCCAGATGTTGAAAGGACTCTTAGAAACACGTAGAAACATAGGGAGCAGCTCCCCTCCCCTCCCTCCTCCATCCTCTGCCTTCAGAGACTCTCAGTCCCAGTCAATGCTTGAGGCAGACCTGAGGATAGTCATGTGCCTGATGTGTGGAGACACATATGACCTAGATCAACTCCTTGCTCCCTTCCTTTTGCCCCAGCATTGTCGTCCTTCCTCCAACCTCAGTAGTGGCACCTCCGTTTTGCTGGATCTTAGTATAGGAGGTCAGAGGCAGAACATCGAGCTGTCGCTGCTCTCCTTCCATTCCTCATTCTCCCTCCGCAAGACGGGGCTGGTCCATGGCTACATAGCAGTCTATTCTGCCCGCCGCAAGGCCTCTATGGAGACATTATGTGCTTTCCTGTGTGAAGTCCAAGACATCATCCCAGTCCAGTTACTAGCAGTAGGGGAGAGCCAGATGGAGCTCTCAGACTCAGACTCAGCTAAGGAACAAGTTAGTCAAGGGGAAGACCTGGCCCATGAAATAGAGGCTAGGTTTAACACAGTAATATGTGGACATGGTGGGGTAGTAGGGGGACTTCATAAGATAGATCTCTTCCAGTCCTTTTTTAAAGAGGTGATAGAGAAGCGCACTATTGTTGAAGCCACACACATGTATGACAATGTGGCAGAGGCATGCACCAATGAGAGCGTCAGCCCTCGTGGTGGCTCTCCCAGCCCAGTTACACTTATGGACTCAGAGGATGATATTGATCCATCACCTCCTTATTCTACCCTGAGGGAGGATGGTCTCAGCTCCCACCTGGGAAGCTTCAAACTGTCAGAAATGGATTCAAATGATCCCTTCTCTCTCATTTCTGAGCTTAGCTCTTTTGAGAGCAAGGTGAACAACAAAGTTCCTCCACAAGTGAAGCCCAAGCCAGTCCTTAAGGTTAATCTTGGCCCCTACATGGACCAGCAGGGAGGCACCAACCGCCGCTCCTTGCCCCAAGCTGTCACCTGGGCCCGAGGTAGTGATGGTGGCTATGACCCCTCAGATTATGCTGAGCCTATGGATGCTGTGAGTAAACCTAGACACACTGAAGAGGAAAATATTTACTCTGTCCCCCATGACAGCACACAGGGAAAGATTATCACAATCCGCAATGCCAACAAAGGTCATTCGAATGGGAGTGCTGGGGGGAATGGGTCAGACAGTGAGGCTGATAGCAGCTCACTGGAGCGCAGGAGAAAGTTGTCTGCTATTGGTGTAAAGCCTAGGCTTTACAGAGACAGGTCCAAACGGCTTGGGAAGTTCAGCAGTTTTAGGACGAGCTTTTCTATCGGCAGTGATGATGAGATGGGGGGCTCGCTCAAGACGAGCCAGGATGAAGGTGTACCCCAAAAGGACAGCTCCATTGAGGATAGTGAGGATCCTAAAAGACGAAATATTCTCAAGAGCCTGCGCAGAAACACAAAGGTTAGTGTTCATGCATCTTTCTGTTTGAGTTAAATATGAGTGCCATTTTGGTTAAATAACTTTAAAAAACTAACTCATAAATTAAGAGTTAGTTTGTTAGTTTAGCAATTTCCAGATGCAACAGTTTTATTGCCAAATGTTGAGTATTTATTATGGAATCCATCTCCCGCTGAAGTGCTTTTCAAAATTTAAAAATTTCTTAATAACCTCCTTACTGAATGCTACCATACCCTGCTAAGCGTTTGTTTCTGGTTTTGGCAGGTTAAAGTGTCTCGTGCAAAAATGATTTTTTTTAAGCAGGAAAACCTTTGTCCAATGATAAACCCAACAGCACAACATGTATTATGATTTTGTGTGCTGGTAGAAAATCCCGCCCTAATATGAAATTTTCCATCCATTTGGATTACATAGTTTTAACATAATTATTATTAAACTCACCGTGATGCCTATTTGTCAAACACGTGCAAATAAACCATTTAATATGTATATAAAACATGAATTAAGCTGTTTTATTTTATATGTTCAAAACACATCAGGTAGTTTACCTGTTTGTTTTATGTTTGCTTCACAACATGTAATTAAATTGAAAATTTGTATGCAAAATACTTCATAGACAGAGCACATAAAATGTATATAATCTCCAATGTGATTAGTTCACAGTTGAGATTGAACACCTGTTTGCTTTTGTGATGAAATTGTGATTAAATGTGTATATAACTAAAGTCAAGGAATTTCTAATGAGTTGAGAAAAATCTCTCTTCTCTGAAGCTTAGCCCACTGACAACATGACATACTGTAGGGGGTTCATATAAAAGGATGTCTGCAATATTTTTCCCTGACTGCTCTGTGGGAGCCCTCTAAACTAGCCAGATCATCAGAGATAATGGAGACAAACTCTGGTCAGTAAATCTCTATACCAGAAAGCAGAAACTCTTAATGGATAGGGACAGAGCCACGGTATACACTGTGATATTTCATCTGTTTGTATCTATCTCTGTCTGGTATCTTCAGGTTTCCCATATATTAGAGCTGAAAGAATAATGTTAAGCACTGATGTTTTGTGAGGTTTCGACAACATTTATTTTACAAATCTCTCTGTGGCACATAAAACTAATATCAGATCTGACTAAGATCAAATTTTTATATGAAACTAGCTAATAGGACTAACAAGCAAAAAAAAAGAAAAAAAAAGAATATAAGCACGTTAGTCTTTTGTCCAAAATTAAAACCTCCCTTTAATTAAAACCTTGCTTTGAGATTTATCTAAAGTATGTGAAGTCCATAACTCAACAATGATCTCATTATTGACATCACTGTCATGTTTAAGTTAAGCGAGTGTTTTTTTTTTTTACTTTAGTACTGCAGCGATATTTTGACAAAGGCTGCAAGGATCAACTTTTGCTTCCTTCCTTTAATTTTCTCATATTCACAGTTTTGTGTCTTCTTGCTGATTCATATTGCTTCTCACATTCCTGTCACTTTTTCCCCCTTTCTACCCCGCTATATTCTTGTCTTTTGGACACGAGTATCTTCTCCTTTACTTGATTTCTGTTTACCTTTTTCCTTCCTGTGCTTGTCTCTCACCTACAAGCAGTGACCTTACAGTGTTAGGCTTATCAGCCCGGTATGCTGTTCATTCACACACACGGTGTCTTATAGAAGTGCCAACTGAACAGCAGTTACATCTGTGTATGTTGTGCTTCTGTGTCTGTGATAATTACCATGGCTGTTAGCAGAGTGGAACAGGAGGGGGATGATTAATGTTTTCACACACTCGGATGTGATGTCCAAGTACCTGCATAGAGGGTGTCCTCTCACATAGGTCAACTGCCTAGACCACATTCTCTAGTACTTGTTACCATTTATCCTCCTGAAAAAAAAATGTAAAGGCCATGAAAATGTAAGGCAGCAGGTTAGTTTCTGGTCAGAAAGACTACAAATTAAGTGAGCAGCCTAGTTCAAGCAGTACACTCACTGGCCACTTTATTATGTACACCTTGCTAGTACTGAGTAAGACTTTTTAGCCCCCAGAACTGCCTTAATTCTTTGTGGCATAGATTCAACAAGGTTCTGGAAACATTCCTCAGTGGTTTTGGTCCATATTGATATGATGGCATCACACAGTTGCTTCAGATTTGTTGGCTGCATATCCATCATGTGAATCTCCTGTTCTGCCACATCCCAAAAGTGCTCTATTGGATCAAGATCTGGTGATTGTGAAGGCTGTTTGAGCACATTGAACTCAATGTCAAGAAACCAGTTTGAGATGATTTGAACTTTGTGACATGGTGTGTTATCCTGCTGGAAGTAGCCATCAGAAGATGGGCGCACTGTGGCCATAAAAAGACAGACATGGTCAGCAACAATACTCAAGTAGGCTGTGGCATTTAAGTGATGTTGAGTTGGAAGTAAAGGACCCAAAAAATGTGCCAAGAAAATCTCCACAATGTTATACCACCACCACCACCCTGAACCATTACACAAGGCAGGAAGATTTATGCTTTTATGCTTTATGCATTCATGTTGTTAATACCGTATCATCTGAATGCTATAGCAGAAATCAAAAATCATCAGAGTAGTTTCCCTGGCACCAACAACCATGCCACATTCAATGTTATTTAAATCACCTTTCTTCCCCATTCTGATGCTCAGTTTGAACTTCAGCAGGTCGTTTTGACCGTGTCTGCATGCCTAAATGCAATGTGTTCCTACCATGTTATTGGCTGATTAGATATTTATGTTAAGAAGCAGTTGAACATGTATCTAACAAAGTGGCCATTGAGTGTACAGGACCTGTCAAAAGTTTGGCTGCGTGTGTCCAATCTTTTGACTGGTACTGTGCGCAAGTTGCAGCACCTATGATTCTTATGCGACCCTGTGCTTTGACCCTGTCCATGTAAGGCAAAAGGTGGCTTGATAAAGTGCACAATTTTGTACGTGATATGAATTTTAAATGCTGCTGTATCCGTGAACAGACGAAACATCCACTCTCATTTTTCAAGGGATTCAAAAGTTGTATATGATGGGTTGCCAGGAGACAGGGGAGTGTATTGCACACTATTAACTGGACGCCCGTCTTTCCTCAGAAGTTCTAATCATCCAAAGACAGCAATTAATATTTCACAAATAATTCAGTAATAATAATTTAGGGCACGCAATAATTTGTGAAACATATACAATTACTAATAATTTCACATTTGAAAAATAATGAAACTGAAAGGTCTGCTGGGTAATGCTAGCTAGCCAGGAAGGATAACAGTCTATTAACAGCTGGGAGGGGCCCGTTGCTACATTCAAGAACAGTAAAGAGAGATGGAGAATGAATAAATTATCTTAAAAACAGTGACAATGAAAAATGGCATTACATCTCATCTTATTGAAAAGCACAACATGGACTCTGTTAAGGAGCACCTATATATCCCTGTACCAAATATTTACTTTCGTTAACAGAGCCTAAGAGTAGATTACTTTATTTTATTTTTTAATTTTTTTTATTATGAAGACATTAAATGTTTTTATATTCTATATACTGACAAATGATTGTGCTGTTATATATTTGTATGAAGGCCTATTTGTTTAGAAATATTAAATATAAAAGAATTTTATTCATATATATATATATATATATATATATATATATATATATATATATATATATATATATATATATATATATATATATATATATATATATATATATATATATATATATATATATATAAAATATAATATACACGCACACACCACCCAGCACTACATAACACATTTTAAACCCACATATTAAAAAGAAAACAAAGAAGCCAACAGAGTGTAGGTCAGTGTTAACATCATTAGTCATATCAGTGCCCGTGATTTCTGCCCTACAGCATGTCTTGGGATCTGGATATTCATATTACAGGCCATTATGGCTTAATTGTGGTTGTAATAAAATGATCAAGTTCCATCACCTATTTTCTAAGCAGCTGCCTCTAAGATAAGTGTCCATTTTCAGTCTGCTCTAGCCAGAAATCCCTTCAGGAAGACCTTTTATTGAGTTATTTGGTCATATCAGGGAGATGTATTGTAGCACTGCCTCAGTTTGGCATAGAATCAGCCATTCCTGTTGTTGGCTGGTCGGGGTTAACACAGCCTGTTTTTCTGTTGTGTTTTATGTGAACGTTTGGCATTATGCAGTGTAAACATTTTCTTGGACGGAACCGCGGGTACTGTCTACCAATTTGAGTCATGACGTCCAGGAACAAGTAATGGAAACTACACTCTTAGCCCATTTTAAGCCTTCTTTACCTCAGGCACTGGCCAACTGTGTCTGTCCTGATCACCCTCCCTCAGTGAGCGGCCGGAAACATTTCCTCTCTCTCTCTCTCTCTCTCTTGCCTGAAGAGCAAGAAGAGTATTTGAAATTCCTCAGTCACCTAGTTTGTCTACTGTCTTCATGCAGGAAATAAAAAGCAGGGAGACGGTCAAAGAAAAGGCACAAAAACAGCCATGGAAAGAAAATGGGGGTGGAGAGGAATAGGAGTTATAGTAAAACGTTAGAGCGGCTTTGTGTGTCCTACAGTGTGTGTAAATGCTCACTGTGTTGTCTGCATGTTATTGTTAAGGATGTTGTTTTTTATTTTGTGGTAGAGGTCTGTTTTGTCTCCTCAGCGCTAGCAACATATCGTGTCTCAGTCAGCAACTAAAAGGAGTGGCCAGAAGGCAAAACCGCAGGGGGAGAAGACAGTAAGAGAGGAGAGTGGGTACAGGAGGATGTGGAGAGGGGGCGGTTGTATAGAGACAGTCTGCTAAACTGAGATAGGGCACAGATATACAACACGCTCAGTGTGATAGGACACAAATAAATTATGAGCTGCGATTTGGAGCTTGAAACCAAACTGGCAGCGCATTACAACAACATCTCTCTACTCCTGTTTTGTCTGTTATTGCTTTTTTTTCATTTTTGAGGTTTATGTTGGTGGTTCACAAACTTGTGAACACATGAATACAGGGTTCACAAGTATGTGTGGAGATGTGCCACCACTGATCACGCAGACATCTCAGGGAGTATCAAAGAGGTATGGGGCTTGGCAGCAGGGGAAGTAGCTGTGATAAGTGAAGGAATTCCATTTAGGAAATTTCCTCATGTGGGGTTTTGATGGAAAGATAACTGGGAAACAGTAACTGGCTGGCTGAATAAGTCTGCAGGCAATTAACATGTGTCTTAGTGCAGGTCCAGGCCTCATCAGGAGTGCTGAAGCAGGTGTAGACTCTTCATTTAAGAGATTGTTACACTCTTATCTCTTGACATTTAGTTAGGGTGTGGGTGGGTGGGTGTGTGTGTGTGTGTGTGTGTGTGTGTGTGTGTGTGTGTGTGTGTGTGTGTGTGTGTGTGACTTGACAACTGAAGCACTGATAATGTCCTTTTCCTAAACATTATTATACAAAAGCATAATTAGGCCAATGCCAATACTTGGAAGCAAAATATATTGTTAAATATATGTTTTTACCTAAACACTGTGTGATATAAGTTAATAAGATCTAGCATGAAAGCCATAACAGTAAGTGCAGCAATGAATTTTGAACAGCAAACCTCATTAGAATACTTCCAAATTTAGCTTTGAGAAAACCCTATAAAATGAAAGACAGACAAATACTCCCCATAAAGCATCTATACCTCTCAAAGTGACTGATAATGGTTTATTTTATATGTGATATCCACATTTCAGCCAATAATACTAGCCTACAGAAGTGCTAATAATAGCCTTATAGATAGTAGCCTAATGAAAGATATCTTGCCATGGCGATGCAGAAAAAGTCCAGGTGAGCCTTTGTTAATCTGTCCAGTCTTAATGAATGTATCACCGCTTGTTCCCTCGAGTACCACCGAGACTGAGTGTGAATATATGTGCAATCGAAAATGTTTGGCAGAGTGCAGGGAGGCCGGTATCTGGAGCAGAGGCCACACCGTGATTCTTCTCTCTAATGAGCACTCCTCTGCTCCTTTTCTTGTGTCTGTCAGGCCTGCACTGCACCAATAGTCTGTGTGTCCAGCCAACCATGCATCTCTGCCTCAACACCCAGCCTGCCAGGCCAGAGCCTCAGGGGGCTGACAGACTTACTAGAGATCCAGGGCTCAGGGGCCTTGAAAACATTCCCACTGAACACTATTAAAGCAAAGCACAATTACTGCTGATGCCTCAGCCATACGGAGTGGTGGGCAAAAATGTTCCAGGAGTGTATCACAGGTCCCATAACAGTAGTTTGAAAATATTTAAGCAATGAATAAGAGAGTTTGATTATCTGTTAAGAGCAGTGCAGACACAGAGAGAAAAACAGAATGCCAGACAAAGCAGGGGAGATGCAGCGATGAAATACATGATGCATACCTCTCAGATGCACAGAACGGAGCTTAAGACTGGAATATTTGAGTGGTTCAAAGTTTAACGTCTCAAAGAATGTGCGGGATGGGTGTGAACATGTCTTTCCTCTCAAATTGTTGCTAATCTAACAATACAATCACTTTTAAATGAGGTCATGGCCGTGTCAAGACCAGTGCCTCCAGGCTCAGTTTGATGTTGTGAAATGTATGCCTGTGTCTGCTGTGTCAGTGTTGAAGTTCTTCCACTTATTGCTCCCAACATTCTGATTTTTCTTCCCCTTTTTTCCCCAGAAACCACGTCCCAAACCCAGGCATTCCATCTCAAAACCCATTGAAAGCAACTACTTTGGCATGCCACTATCCACTGTGGTTACTCCTGAACGACCAATCCCAGTCTTCATCGGGAAGTGCATCCGTTTCATTGAAACAACGGGTAAGGATCTGTACAGATGCTTAATGGCATCCAATGCGATGTATCGCAGGTTCTTCTCAGGTATTTCAGTCATTTTTAGCTGTTATCTCTTATAAAATGATCAATTCCACCCCTGCACGTGCTATAGCTGCTGGTGGGTATTTTACTTATCTAAATCTTCTCTTCTCTGGTAGGATTGTTTCTCACTGTGATCCACCTTTAGTCACATTCAAGCTGTCTGTTTACGTTCACATATATTCTGCATATGTCTGCTGTTGTTTGCTCAGGTTTAATACATGATTGTCCCTAAACTTGCGTGTAGGCTTTACAGGAGGACACCTACAGGGAGATGAACTTTAAATGTTAAAAATACAGAAAGCAAAAATAAATTTAAATATCATTTGATGCAATGATGTCCTTATTTGGATTCACATTTTGCATAAATATTCCAGGGTTTGTGTGGCATGTTGCAAGTGGCTCATGCAAAAGCATTAAAGAGAACATGATTGTTTCTGGTTATGGTCACAGTGTTTTTTGTGTGTGTGTGTGTATCTATATCTATATATATATCTATCTATATATATATATATATATATATATATATATCTATATATCTGTATATTATATTTTATATATATATATATATATATATATATATATATATATATATATATATATATATATATATATATATATATATATACATACACACACACACAAAAAACACTGGTAACAACTATATATATATATATATATATATATATATATGATAGATATAGATATATATATAGATAGAGAGAGAGAGAGAGAGAGAGAGAGAGAATAATGTTGCAAACTATAACTAAGAAATGTTTTATGTTATGTGTCTTTTATGTTATGTGTCTTTGCCACTGTGGTTAGCTGACAGGTCTTTAGTCTGTTGCTATGCCTCTCATCTCTTCTCTGTGAGCACAGACACATGTGGTCCGATAGCCTCTTCTAACCTTGCTACCCTGTTGCCATGTTCCACAGCTGTCCCACTGCCCTAGGACTGCCAGCTTACTTCTCACTCTGTTACCAGCTGTTATGTTAAAGCAGAGGCCAAGTATTGCAGGGTCAGCGCTTGTGTAAAGATGTTGCATACCTCTCTTTCTTCTTGGCTGGGTCATAACAAGGATTTTAAATCGAGTTGTGAGCTAATAACAAATGTGCACACATTAACTCCATAATGGCAGTTGCATTTGGCCAAGCGTACTGACATGCCAATGCATTCCACTGTAATCTCTGTCCTGATTAAAGACTTTGTATTTGTGGATTACTGTGGCCTCACAAAACATCCGCCTTCCTCTGTGTAGGAGCATAGGGGCAAAGCTTGAGATAACAAAGCATCACGATAGGTTTCACCTCGCCCTGTTCAGATGTTAACTGGAAGTGGCTCCAGCGGTTACATCTGGTTAAAGAAGAAAAACTGGTCGAATATGCGTTTTTAAATGTGCAAAAAGTGAATTCCAAGCTCGTCAAGAGGTATTTTCCACCTTTTATCCTCGCTTTCTCCTTTGTAGTATTTCTCCTAATGTGCAGTTTTCTTCTCCCCTCCTCTCTTTCTGTGTCCTTGTTTCTCAACTTCTTTCTCCTGAACCACTCCTTCTTCACCCTCCCAACTCTCCGATCACCTACAGTTGTCACATCTGATTTCCTTCATCTTCTTCCTAGCACACTTTTCTGTTTCTTTCCCTGTCCCGTTGTCTCCTTTCTCTAGTCGTCATATTCCCCCCCCCCCGTGCTATTCTCAAATTGTGTTTCTCTTTCATTCTTTCTGTCTTTCCTCTCACCTTTGTTTGTACACATTTTGGTGTGTTGCAGTAAAAGAACTTTAAAGAAATAGCTCCTTCTGTCTGATCAGTGTCACGGACTTATGAAGATTCCTATGTGTTTAGTTTGTTCCAGTTTCACTTATGAGTATGTGCATGTGTAAGCAGTGTGGCTTCTCACATCTTATTAACAGAGTACGTGTGTAGAAATTTTTTTCTTTACATACCGACATGTATGGGACAGAATGGTACTGCCACATAGATACATTCTGGGACTGGAAGGGGAAATGAGATACAATGTGCTATTTAGTTTTGATTGCTGCTGCTGTAAGTCAGACTTTACTTATCTCCTGTCTGCATCCATAATCTCTGGGTATAATCACACTCTCAGGAAATTACTATACAGCCCTGATACTATGTTTGTCACTACAGTGTGAGCTGGTAATGAGTGACATTAAGCTGACCTTGGACCTGCTGCTTTAACCTACATCCTTCCCTTTTCCTTTAGCCTTTAACAAAAATACTTGGTGCTAACTTAAAGGAAGACTTTCCCACCAAATCAAATAAACATTTTTTTCCCCTCCTGTTTATTGATCAAATTCAATTTGGTGTGAGTTTCCCAGGTTTTGAGATATTGGATGTAGAGATGTATACCTTCTCTTGACTATAATGGAAAAATTCTGCTCATCTTGCAGTGCTAAAAAAAATGAAAAACACATTTGAGAAACTTAGTAGAACTGGTTTTTTTTTCCTGAAGTCATGACCCAGTTTCTCTATTTTCTTTAAACCAAACTATATTCACCAACCAAATTAAGCGTGTAGCTAGCTTTCAGCTCAGGTAGATGGAGGATTGGATGCCATGGTTCAGCCTTCTAGTTCCACATATTCAAGATAAGCCATATACAGCCAATATCACAATAACTAGAACTTCAGTAAATAAGAAAAGAGATGACCTATATTTTATATTGTGGTGAAATGTCCCTTTAAACCCTGTCCCTGCATTTATGCATCTGTGCAAATGTGAAAGGCAATCCTCCAGTCATAAATGTATACATAAAACCCCACAAATGTTCATAATCATTATTTTTGGTTGTGAATAAAACACCTTTTTGTCTGCTCTTGTAGTTTCTATTCTTAAGTCTTTTTTTTCAGTTGCTTCTTTTATTCGTACTTCATTGCTCACTCTCTTTGTCCTTGAGAATAATAGGAATGGATGTGGTATTTTGTGTTATTTTCATGCATTCTGAGCTTGTAGAAAAGCAGCTATATAAAATCAATCCACAGCGAATGCTGTTATCTTCTCTCAGCTCTGGCTTTCTCAGGGCGGTAGTCGCAGTGTGCTCTGCTCATGGGTACTGAGGTGATGAATGTGTCTTAGCATGTGCAGGCATATCTGCCGGCCATACAAGCCTCCATAGCGACGAAAAGGGCAGCACCCAACGACTGCTCATCTCCATGGTGAGCTATAAAATCAGCCTCTGGGCTGCTGAACCCAAAGAGAGAGGCTGGGATCTGATGTGGGATCAGCTGGAGTGGTGTCAGATAGTAACACTCTGCAGAAAACCAGCCTCTAACACAGCAGGAACATTTATCGCACTCTCAGTTTGTGTGATTGCAGGCCCACAGGCATTTTTGACCATTTGATTGCTCCTGGAAGTTAGCAAGTCACCACAGATTAGTGTACTTTAAGTTATTGTTTTGTTTAAATGTGTGGGCAGTGCATAAAAATATATGCACCCAAAGATTTATTTGTCCTAATATGCACTGTTAGGAATTGGCAGTAGCCTTAAATAAGACACTGTCTGAGGGGGCAGAAAAAAAACTTATTTGCCATAGGGAAATCTTTTATTTATGCTGCCCCCAAGAAGTGATTTGTTTTATCAGGAGGAAGAAGATGCTGTTGCAAGCTTTCTCTGTAAATTATTTTTTGTTTTCTTCACCTTCTAAATCTGCTGATTTTTCTGCCCTTTCCACTGTTACATATATCTATTTTTTTGTTTGTCTTTTTTGCTCCTGTCACATTCTTCTCACTGGCCCCTAAGTCTCCCTCAGTGGTGTGTTTTGGAGTTTTCCATCCCTCTGGTCAGCCCTGCTTATCTTAATCCTTTTATTTTTTCTTGTTCTCTCTTTCTTCAGTCTTGACTATGTGTCCTCACACTCCCCCAATGGCCATCCAATCCTTGGGAGCTTTCTTTTTTCTTTTTTTTTAAATTTTGCACCTATCTCAAAGTCTCTCATCCCACCACTGCTACTGTGCCCTCTCTCTCTCCCTATCTGACCTCCCATCCCTGTTTTCCTAGTGTCTGGCTTGAAAAGCTTTTGTGGATAATTGATTGGTAGGAGGGGGAGGAGATCGATGTTGTATGCCTTGTATGCCTTGACTGAGAGCTCTCTCATTTCCTCCCTGCCTGTTCCTTTCAGGCCCATTTTTTTTCCTGCCACTCCCCATCTCGTCTGGATTGCTCTTTGTCTTCATGAATTGCCACCAAAGTATGAGCAAAGAGAGAATTAGAAGGAAATTGGTAAAAGAAGTGCATTGATTAACCAAAATGCAGCACACTTTAATTCATACTGGCAGTCCACGTGGCATCTTTTTCCGTAACTGTCCCACTTTGGCTTGCTCGCAGTTTGTCTAATCTGTTCATCAGGTGTGTTTTTTGACGACTAGTAAGCAGTCTAATGTGTGAGGAAAATAGCGTAGTTGGTATTTATTATCACAACACAAAGATCACTGGTTACGTTGAAAAGTTATGAAAAATCAGTGCATTTTCCCAAACTTTCAAACTTCCAGTTATATTAGGATAGATTATTGTTGTAAACAGATTATAAAAACCAACAGTCCTCTGTGATATGCATTTAATTGACTACCTCAATCATGTTGCGTTAGAGTGCAGCTGCTGTGGGCCATTAAAAGTCTGCAAAAATCAAATTCAAACAGAAGGCAAAGGGAACAGAAAGGTAGACTTGTATGAAAAGTAGCAGTCATTCCTCCTCTTTTATCTTGTGTTCATGAATTGAAATCTTATGTTAGAGATATGCCTATTTGCCACAATCCTTTATTGGTTAAAAAAAAATTAAAAAAATTGTGACCTTGGAAATTTTCGCTGCAGTTACTATTCTAGCTCAAATTGTTTTTGCTGATCCTTTAGTAAATATATCCATAAGCTGACTGTTTAGTGTTTAAAAAAAAACTCTTCAAATTGCATATTGTAAGAGGGGGGGAAATAATTTTATAGCATTGTGCCACTTAGGTAGCCTCAACTTCTCACAGTAGACCAATGGGCTATTAGCAGACCTGCAGGAGTGCTTTATGGGTTTAATAAATTGTGCTAGTAATGTGCTTAGATTGAAGTGGACGTAGGCAATAAGCACAGCCCTCAGTAGCTCTTTTTTTTCCTCACTTCCGAGTACATTTATACACTCCACAATTATATATTGTTTCAGCAGCTCCCACGTATAATTGACACTTAAACATATGAAAAGAACGGAGAGCTAATGACATTTCTGTCTATCCCTTTCGCTTTCTTTCCACCAGGGCTGAGCACAGAGGGCATCTACAGGGTCAGCGGGAACAAGGCAGAGATGGAGAGCATGCAGCGGCAATTTGACCAAGGTGTGCTACTTTCTGCTTACTGTACTCACATGTACATGTGCGCATATGGTTCAGATGCAGATGCCAGCTGTTTGAAGAAAAAGCATGTGTATATGTATGTCTGCTTCTATCTATTTTATCACCTTAATTAACCTTTGAGCATTAATTCTTCAGAGGGAACTGGCCTTCACTTCCTCTTAGATTACTGCTTCCTCCATCATCTACCTGCTCCTCACTTGGTACAAGTGCTCTCGATGTGTGTCTCCATGCGTGTCTGTCTGGTGTGGGCAGTTAATTGCCTGCAGATTGGTTTGGTTAATGAAGCATGCAGCTGCCGAGATAGATAGCACAGAAAGATGGCTAGTGTGTGTATGAATGCGTCCACAACTGGTTGAGGTTAAATCCAACTCTGGCAATAAGAGTTGAAATCTTGTGCCGAATCATTCGGAGGCTCAGGCTGATGAGACGAGGCCATTACAGGTGAAGCTACAGTGCAGGTGTCTCATAGCAGTGCTGAAGATGGCACTTCATCACTTCCGTGAAGATTCAGATAACTCATTGTGGGTGAAGCAGCGTTAGAAGCTCTGCGCTTGGAAACCCTAAAATGGGAACCCAACTCAGGCTTTTAAGAACTCCCTAAACTGTAGTTGTAAGATTTTTTTTCTTGCCTCTGTTTTTTCTTCACATATTACCTTTGTAAAGTAAAAAGTTATCAGAAAATGGCTTTTTTAATTAAGTCTCCCACACACACTGTCTCTGTAGAGAGTGGTGCTCTATTGGTTTTGCTCTCTGGCTCTCTAGACTTTCTCTTTACTCAAATTAACTTTTTAATTGTCTGTCATTCATTGTTCTGTTTAACTGAGTTTTTTTTTTTAACTAAAATGATCATTATTTATATAAGGCACTGCTGTTAATGATGGGCATATATTCTGGAAATGTTGAAGGGATAACTAAGGTTTACAAGGTAGTAGTGTATGGTGTGGAGACGGTGGCACTAACAAAAAAGACAGGAGGTGGAGCTGCAGGTGGCAGAGTTCAAGATTTTCTTTGGGAGTGACCAGGAGAGAGAGGATTAGAAATTAGTATATCAGAGGAACAGCTCAACAAGACTGAAATGGTTTGGACATGTGCAGCGGAGGGATAGTGAATATACTGGACAAAGGATGTTAAAGATGGAGCTGCCAGGCAGAAGGAAAATAGGAAGACCACAGAGAAGGCTTATGGATGCAGTGAAGGAGGACATGCAGAAGGTTGGCATGACAGAAGGGGATGCTAGGGGTAGGATGAGATTAAGGGAGCACCCAAGAGAAGACATTACCAACATGCCCAGTTTTTAAAAAGGCAAGGCACCATGCTGTTGTATTGAATTTGTGTAGTTTTAGTTCATTTATATCAGTAATAAATCTGCTTATGTTATGTTGCACTATTCATTGTACTGACAACACAGAAAAAAGAAAACTCTAAGGAAGGAAGAACAAGTGGGTTTTGACAGATCTTTTCAGGGTTTTACTAACCTTTAATAACTTGGTTCCATGGACGGAAGGAAGCATTGGTCAAACTTGGGGAAGCAATGGAAAAAACAAGAACTATTATTATTATTATTGCATCCCTGCTTGGTACCATTTTGATAAATTTTTGCAGTTCACTGTCCTTAAAATGCTTCACGGCTCAGTGTACAGGTGTGGTGAATGAATGAGATTATAATCTGTTTTGCTTATGTATTCTATGCAGGCACAGTTGTGATGTATATATTTGGCATACATGTGTCTTGTACTTAAAATGTTGTCTTTACATTTCCTTTTTATTTTTCTTTCCCAGACCACAATCTTGATCTTGTGGAGAAAGACTTCACCATCAACACAGTGGCAGGAGCCATGAAGGCCTTCTTCTCTGAGCTACCTGAGCCTCTGGTGCCCTACAGCATGCAGGCAGAGCTGGTGGAGGCCTTCAGTAAGTCCTGGGGCTATGGTGTGAGGGGACTTTGAGGTTGAGGGATGTGTGGAGAATTCCCCGCTAAATCCCGAGGTGTATTGGATTTTGCCTGAAATCCTTTCCCCTTCATTGTAACTTTTCTTTAACCTAACAAGCAAAACTCCTGCAATCCAAATCCATTCATGGGGAGAATTGATTTGCCACTTGGTAAAGGGCTGGAAACGGGAAGAGGAGAAATGGATGGAGGAGAGAATATTTAAGGCTTTCGGAAAGAGGATGCGGGGCTGATTGCACATGGTGATGAGGGATGCGGGATGCAGGAACACTAGGGTTTGGATGAAGTCATGAGAAAATATGTTAGATAAATAAGAGTGCTCCTGCGCTGTCCACATCCTCTCTTTTTCTCTTTGTGTCCTGTAATCTGTCAGAATGGAGATTTAAAGCATAGCTTAGTTTTGCATCACGCCAGAGAGATTTAACCCTGGGCCGTGAGGCTGCTGTCACTCACCGAGCTCCGCATCCCATGTGTTTGAGTGTGTGTGTGTGTTATTTAAGGCCCCCAGCGAGACCCTTCAGCCGTGACAGAGACCTGATAAAGCTCCTGCAGTCTGTGCCACAATAGAGGAAAAGAAGTGAAGGTAGGGAGAAAAGTATGGTAGAGAAGAGAAAGGCGTCATTTGTAGAAAATAGCAAATTGGGGTTAGCACAGAGGTGGAGAAAAAGGAGGCTGAGAGAAAAGCTGGTGGGTGGATTTTTGGTGGATATTGTCATGGTGACATTACTTTAAATAAGCTGTAGGAACTTCACTTAACTTTTGATCACTCACGATGGATGTACAGCAGGAGGAAACTGTGAGTGCGTAAAGTCATTCGGTCTCAAATCAGTTTTTGATCCACACTGACCTCATTGTGGGAAATGAAAACTCAGATTGTGCGATTGTAAATCATGTTTGTGATGTGCAGGAGAACATCTGCTGTTTTCTCGCTGCTGCTCTCTGCCTCACTTGCATACACACATCCCCACACACACTCTCAATGGACTGTGTTAGCCGGTGACGTCAGTTTGTCTGACTCACTCCTCACTGCCATCAGGCTTAACACACCCTGTGTGTGTTTGTGTGCGAGTGTGTGTGTGTGTGTGTGTGTGTGTGTTGTTGTAAGCTGCAGAACACTGTAATGGGTGTATGCATGGTGTATTTCTCCTGGAATGTGTGTGGTCTTTGTCCAATGTTTTTTATTATTATTATTATTTTTTTATTTCTGAGAACTCTAGTGTGGAGTCCTTTTAAATCATTTTTGTTTTTGTCGGGGAGATCTGTGAAACTGTTGCTGATGACATCAGTGTGTCCTGCATTTACTTTTGAGAGCTGAAATTGCCCTGCCTATCCTCTTCAAGCTCTCCAATAGTGAACTGTACTCTCCTCATCCCTCCTAATCTATCTTTACTCTCCACTCTCACTCCCTTGACATTTTTACCTCAGATTCCTCTAATCTTGTCTTTCAGCCACTTTTTCTCCCTCCTCTAACCTCCTGCCTTTCTTTGCCACCATTCAGAGATCAACGACAGGGAGCAGCGCTTCCAGACGATGAAGGATGTTCTGCGCCGCTTCCCCAAGGAGAATTATGAAGTCTTCAAATATGTCATCAGCCACTTGAACAAGTGAGTGAATTGGTGGGGTCAGAAATGGCTTCTGGCAACTGTGCTGACTTCACCACTGGTCAGCCAGTCAAGTGACCCATAGGTGATATCACTGTGATGAGCTTACTGATGAATAGAGGTTTTACTCAGGTTGAGAGATGATCTTTGTTAATGCTGTGGCCATTTTATCTCTATTTTTGTATGGATGGTAGTGGATGTTACATGTTAATTTAAGCATTAATAATAATTCTTTTGCCACCATGTGTCAGAAAACTTTGAGGCCTCAATTCAAAAGTTAGTGTAGAATGGCGGTCTACAGTCTGAGGGTCTAATCCCCTCAGGTAAACTTAAAAGGCCACAGGATGATTAAAGGAAATAGCAAGCATGGACATATCTGTTATACAAAATTATGGTTATCATTTTACGTTTTCTTTCCTTTCGTTATCTTAGCAAGAGACAATTTTACCTCTTCATGCCTTTAAATTAAGGAATTTAAGAAGGATAACTCTTGAACTGCACATTACAGCTGCATACTAGGTTTGTTCTAGGGAACAACCTAGAAAAAATCTAAAATTATATATTCTGTAAGATTCTAAACAAAAATGAGAAAATGCACTGGTTTGGACTAGGTGATAACTTTTGTGTTACTAGTGAACCTTGTCACAGACATACACGTGCATTTCCCACGTTACAGGTCACACCACAAACACCGCCATGTTCCTGGTGACGTTTGTGGTGTGATGATGTTGATCCAACCTAGCTAGGTGAGGCAATGTCATTCCTTTACATAAATAAATAAATTTGTATATTCTGTTCACAGAAATTGTGGTGTTTTATTTTTATTTTGTTTAATCATGAGTTGTTGGGGTTTTGCTTAATTTATCAATTAATAATCCCAAAGCATAGCCCGGGGGCTTTGCTTTTTTTTTTAGAAAATTTGTAAGTTTTATGATAAATTTAATCTTGGAAAACAGTTGGATTGTTATGATGCTTCATACAGACATTTATGGAATAAAGCTGACCAACTACTGAGATTTAGGATGCAGAGTTTGTGAGTTATGGTCATTTAATTTCACTTGTTTCTTTCTGTTTCCCAGGGTGAGCCAGAACAACAAGATGAACCTGATGACCAGTGAGAACCTGTCCATCTGTTTCTGGCCCACGCTTATGAGACCAGACTTCACCACCATGGATGCCCTGACTGCTACCCGCACCTACCAGACAATCATTGAGAGCTTCATCCAACAGTGTGCATACTTCTTCTACAATCAGCCTCTGGCTGACGGTCTCCCTGGCTCCCCCACATCTACACTCTCTGGGGGAGGAACCTCTGCCTATTCTTGCATGGCTGGAGGCTTCTCATCCTCACCAGCTCCGTCCCCAACTCCCTATGTCCTCCCCGCCACTCCTCCTGTTATTCCTCACTATGGTCCTCCTGTCCACCATCATTCCCATCAACATCAGTCCCCATCCCATTCCCCACCTCCTACTCCCCAGTCGCCACTCCCAGCCCTGCTGCCACCCTCCCTGCATCCACATCACCCCCCAGCAGAGCAACACACGCTGTGAAACGGGGATCAAGGGAAAGAAGCAAAAGAGCAGAAGGATAACAAGATTCAGAGTTTAAAGATTTCAGAATGAGAGATTTTGAATTTTTGGGAACGAACTGAAGATGATGAATTGAAACAAGAACACGAAGTAGGAAGAGAGGTTGGGAGAGAGCGACTGAGATGCAGTATGTACAGGGAGAAATTTACATGTTTGGGAGAAGAAGGGGGCATTTATTTCAGCCTCCAGTGCTTTTAGAAAAACGGACACACAGGAGCCAGGAAGGAGGAACACTGAAGAGCCTTTGAACTGGCAGTATGATCTTTCTCCCTCCCCACCACTTTATCCCTTTTATCTCTCAGTCTCACTTCATCTAGATCTGCCCTCCTTGCCTTATAGTAAATCTACACACAAACAAGCGAATGAAGAGTCAGATGTACCAGTAATTGTTAAAGGGACTCAGGGAGGGATTAAGAATTATATTACAAGGGTGAATGTGAAGTCCATTATGTTGGGATTGCTTCAGCATATACACAACCATGCACTTAATGCAAACACCCAGTGGCCAGTGTGCCTCCAACAGCCATTCTCCCCAGTCCCTTTGCTTCTAACTGTGCAAACCAACCCACCTGCTGTATGTAACTGGAGGCTGTGGCTGAGACAAAGTGGATCACAGAGCCTGAACGTGTATTTGTTTCTTTCACCACTGTATAGAGGACTTGAGCAAGAGACACATTACAGCTCACCCAACAGGATGTTCTCTCCGATCACAAATTCCTATCTGTCAAACCCTTACTCTGCCCCCTCCCCCCCCCCCACACACACACAAAATCAGTTTTAGTTGAGGCAGTATGCCAAGCACGTTAAAAAAAATAAAAATAAATCTCACTCGACTGGATCTACGGGGCAGCAAATTAGAGTAAAGGATTATGGGTGCTGTGCTGTCTATGCATTTTGAGAAGGCTCTTCCCAGTCTCCTGTTTGCGCTCTCTGTCATTTTGAACGTCATCCTCATGCTCTCTTCTTGTAAACACGTAAACAAACAGCTTAAAATGTGATTTTTAATTGATAAAAACCTTGACTCTGCAATCCCATTACCACTATCCCCATTTGTTTTTATTATTTTGTTCGTTTAAAAAAGCAAAATCCCAGCTGAACTGTCAACGAGTGTAAGTGTGTGTCCGGCTGTCTATTTCTCTGTGCGCACCTGTATCCATGATGTTTCGTTTTAAGTGAAATTCCCTGCATTAGACAGACGGGGTATAATTCCAGGTTTCGACCCTCACTTGTCATGTTTCTTCTTTAGCAATACGTAACTGAACGAAGTAAATTAACAGT
>JAMQGT020000641.1:0-99116 GCA_024447675.2 Pterophyllum scalare | reverse complement strand
TGACTTCAGACACATCAAGGTGGAAACAGGTAAAAATGTATACTTGTCGGTATACACACACAGAGACTCACCACTGAACCAATGGCGTGCGATTCCAGGCTCAGAACTGCTTCTGTCCTGAAGCTGAATAGATCTAAATGAACCTATAAACAGTTTAACAGGAACAATTCAGACAATGTAAATAAGTTTCCTCTAAAAGCTTTCAGAAAACCTCAGGTTCAACTCTGTGTGATACACAACAGCACTCACACTGGCCCCATTGAGCTGCATTGGTAAAATCATAATGCCTCTCATAATGGACTGTTGGGCAATCACGTAATTACAGACTGATCAGTATCTTTCTGGTAGTATCCAAAATGTCAGAAAAATGGAGCTCTGAAGAGATATCTTCCTTCTCATTGCACCTTGTGCAGTTTGGGTTTAGAAGAATCATTCTTTCTTTTGGGAAATATTAAGAGAGCTGTGGGTCAGTCCACTTCTGATTCACAGAAAGCTTTTGATACAATTAATCACTATTTAAGTGAATTACATCATACAGATAGAAAACAATGTGTTAACTTTATAAACAGTTAATAATCATGTTGACGATGGTTAGGATAACTGGTCCTGTCTACTGGTGCATCTTTGGTTCTCCTTTACTGTTGGTAATATTTATCACCCTGAGAGGGAAGGCGGAAAAAAACCAGCCTGTATGACTGCATCAGGCACGCTCATGTTGACTAATGTGCGATGTTCATTTAAAACAACAACCATAAACACTCATAACTGCTCTGAATTGCAGGTATAAATGTATGCACCCAACTTTTAAGTTTAGCTAAAACCCTGAAAAGTGACACCACTTAGGTATAACCCTTTGTTATCCAGAGCAACACTCACCTCAGATTTGTTGAATTGCATTTTTAATTGCACACTGCAATTCAAACTGTTCTGAATGCTTAGCGTTTTATTTCTTATCCAGCGTTCGAGGAAAGAATCTGCTGGAACAATTTCAAAGTCCGCCGTCTGTGCATCAGGTGATTTCCCTATGATGCAGTCACCTTTCTTCTCAAGGTTGAAAAAGTTGTCAAAGCAGAACGTAGTAAGCTGACTTGAGAAGTTTACCTGTGAAAATCAGAGACAAAAGAAGTCAAGTACCAAAATGTTTAGTCTTTTTTTTTGTCATTTACGGCTGAACGGTTGGTGTCAGAGCTGCTCAGGGTTCAGTCAGAGCTCTCACTCTGCTCCAGGATGCTGCATCAGTTGATGGTCACATACTCAGCATCACTGCAGAGCCCATTAATGAGACTCAGTGCTAAGAGACGACCACACGGCATCAAGCCCAGCTGCCCTCTGAGGGCCTGAACCAGTGAACAAAGAGAGTGACCTTCATTAACTGCTGACGTTCACTCAGTCTGCAAGCATCCTCTCTGCTGCAGGTGGAGACTAAACAGCAACAATGATGGAAACACAAAGATCTTCTAAAACATCAGCCTCCGCCCTACTCACATAGAGCCGTTTGTACTTCTGTCCATAATACGTGATGGGACAGGAGCTGATGTCAAGCACTGAGGACGTGTTGATTGTCTGCAGAGCACCTGAAGACACGGAGACACATGAGAGGTGTGAGCTACGGTGTGTTGGCTGGTTGGACAAACAGGGAAATAATGGTTCAACACTTTCACTATGACATCATCTTTTAGCAGTTTGTAGAAAGAAAGACAGCTTGCTGTTCGCCTATCTGGTTATTGAAGACAGTCTTACACATTTTGGAAAAGGAGGGTGTTATAATCAGAAGAAGGTTGGAGGTTGCATTGTCAAATGTAAGTGAGGAAGATGGATGCAAACGAAATCATTTCAGGTCATCTGGTATTAGAAGTTTAAACTTGGGGAACTGATATGGTCCAGCGTTGGTGACTCAGCTTTTTTATTTCTTACTCATTCTACACTCTCATTACGTAATAGTACAGCACTTCATACTGGCTCCAGCGATGGACGGGGGCCTGAGGTCATGATCGGTCTCATAACAGATGTAAAACAGCTGTTCAAACCATTTTGCAAAAGAACTGGGTTTATCGAAACCACGGAGAAAAGTCTTATTTTAGTACATTGAATTCAAGGCTGAAATGCTGATCTTTCTAATGACGAACCTGCCTCTCATGTTAAAGTGAACAAACTGTTACCAAAGGCTGTTTTTTCGTGTTGGGCAGCTACAGCCTTGGCTCATCGTAGGGGACACCTAGATCCAAATGCTTTAGTTCATGGTGTGTTTGTTCTTTTGTAATGGAATTGGTTTTATACCAGTGTTTTTCACAGATTTGAACCTCAGAGGTTAAATGTGATAGAATTGCATGTTTACACTACTTTCCACTGTAGATCTCTGTGCTAAGCTATAAAAGTATAAAAATGGTCCATCCTACAACTTGAATTTTTTAAAAAGTTGTTGAATATAAACAGGATTTTATTAAATTCCACTTCCTTTGTTTTTCAGAACTACAGAATTTTTTTTGAAATCTTGCATGCAGTTGCGCTTTGAATTTCATTTTCAATATGACTTTAGACGATTAGATTTAAAGTTTTGCATAAAATTGTGCAATTTCAGGATGAATGCTTGGACAGTGCTGACCAGCTAAATGCTGCTAAAAGTGACAAAGTTTAAATAAAAACATCAGTATTGGAGTGTTTTGCTGTAATGTAATTCTTGCATATGAGTGTAATATAATAGCTTTAGATGAGGACAGTTCTTCATGTCTCTTTAAGAACTGAGGCTTAAAGGAAGTGCAGAAAGGAAAATGTAACATTTCATTCAGAATGTTTGTTTATTCAACAATAAAGATAAAAAAGCAAAGATATCGGAAAACTCTGCCCATGTTTGTCAGATTATCAGCACTCAGACTGCCCTTCCCTGTCCCTCCTCACTTCAAGTCATTTGCTCTTTGTTCCTCAGTCTCTGATTATCTGTTACTCCAGCAATGCCAGTTACCAAATACGCAAGTCGAGTAGGGACGCTTGCAAAATAGCTGCCATGCATTCTTACCTGCCAGTACGATGAAGGCAGACAGGAAGAGCAGGGGGCGGAGCATGTTGGAAGGAGCCAATCACCTGACAGAGACCTGAAAGAAATACAGTTGAACATCTCTGATTGGACAGAAAGTGGCGCAACGCATCAAATGGTAACATTTGCACTGATCATTGTAGATTATTTGTAAGGTTAAAACCACACCAGAACTGACAAAGTGTGCCGACTCTGAGGATGTTACACAAACAAAGATCTTCAGCATGCCGTTTCAGTGTCTCCACGCTCCTTCCATCGTCAGTGAAATTTGCCTCCTCACACAGACATTTGACAAGATTTCCTCTCGAAACTCAAAAGACACAAAACCTCGACGCCTGTGTAGGCAAAAGTGCTGGGCCACCTACACGTTAGACCTCCAGGAGCTGCTCGTCCGTGGAAACCCACGGCATGAAGCTCCCAGGAGGTTTGGAGCTCTGCAGCTATGGAGTCAGCAGGGTGCCACTTTGAGCTGCTGTAGTTCTTTAATGCATCCACTTTGCAATAACACCACTTACTTAAATTTCACAAAGTGACTTGTTGTAACGGTGGCACCGGACCTACTCTGTCACAAATGTTTGTGAAGGCAGACTGCATGGCTAGGTTGTTGATTTTACACATATGTGGCAATGCGACTGAAAACACCTGAATTCAAAGATCAAGAGCCGAAAGCTCTTCCTAGTTGTTTGTAACCATTTCAATACATTTTTGATATATGGACCGACACATATCAAACATTATTTCCCTTTTAGACACGCAGAGTTTGCTGCTTGCCTAAAAATATCTCCACTTATTTAACCTCACTCAGACAGGAGCCTCATATTTTTATTAAAATATATTTTTACACACAAAGACTGGATGTGGTTCTCCATGCACATCAGTAAAACCTCTCTTGATGACCCTTAAGAACAAGAGGAGGGATTCCCACAAGCCAAAAACAGTGAATTCATCCTTTAAAGGAGGAATCAGCATTTGAAAGTTGAAAAAGTCAGTGAGTGTGTTTGTTTCCACTCCTTCGTTGATCTGTGATCTCTCCCGTTGAAGCCACAGAGCTGCGAGTGGATCTCCACCTGTTTCTGTGTATTTATTGCTCTTGTTATGTGGATTGTTAAAAGGCCTAAAACTGATGTGTTGTTCAGCTCTGAAATGTGTGTGTGTGTGTGCTCGCTGAGCGGTCTTGCTGTGTGTGCGATAAGCGACAGAATAAGAGCGCAGCTCGTCTTACCTTCTGCAGCTCTGGTGGAGGATGAGGAGGATGAAGGCTGCTGTTCGGGAGGTTCTCCGATGACTCTGCGGCAGGTGGACGGACTCGTCTGTTGGTGTCTCTGAACAGTCTGTCTCTTTATTTCAGGGAGAAGAAGGGTGGAGGGTGGAGTCCACAGTGGATCTACCTGATG
The DNA here is from genome assembly GCA_024447675.2 of Pterophyllum scalare. Lineage (NCBI taxonomy): Eukaryota > Metazoa > Chordata > Actinopteri > Cichliformes > Cichlidae > Pterophyllum > Pterophyllum scalare. The sequence goes on along the minus strand of JAMQGT020000641.1, from coordinate 94,691 downwards.
GGAACCTCCCACTGATGAATCAGCCTCTTACAGAGAAACATCTGAAATAAGAGTTTGACGTGTTTTTTTCAAAAACCTTTCAGCACTATCATTATGTCTTCTTGAAGCTCTCTGAATCACCATCCTTTTGAAATAAAAGTAGAAAACGATTCCTCGTGAGTTTAGCCTGCTGGGATCCTTCCACAGTCTGTTTGAATAAAGTACTGCACTTCCTAAATCTTTTTTTCCTGCAGCTCAGCTCAGCTTTCTAATCTTCAGGTCTTCAAGGCCACCAAAATAGAGACAGAGCGGAGTCCCGAGGCTCCAGCTGTGGAGGGTGAATATATCATATCAAAACAAATCCCATCAGTTCTCTCCTTGTGCTGGTAGATAAAAAAAAAAAAAGATTAATACTGATGCAGCAGTGATTGATGACTGATGACCAGTGGGAATAAAACAATCAGTGTGAGTCTCCCAGAATCACACAAAGATCAGTCACAGCTGTTGAGTTGCAGACTGAGATTGAATAACTTCAGTTTCACTGGGTACTATGGTCACTACTGTAACAACTGTAGGTCATCATAGAATATAATTAAAGGAAAGGTGGGGAAAATTCCCACAGCCCTTTGAAATATAAAACGATGTATTGAAGTACCCATTTGCTGATAATCATGTCAGTATTATGTCGTTGTTATCAGTGCTCGACACCGACAGCTCATCAGAAAACATCGTTATACGTCATGTTCCTCTGGCTCAGTGTGGACACAGATACAGGATGTAGGACAGTCAGAAAAACAACAGTTTGGTGTACATTTTGTTCCCACTGGCATTTCATTACAGCTAACAGCAGCGAGCACTATTCGCGTCTAAAAGCTTTCCTTTAGTCACACGTGTGGGCTCTGAAGTGAGCATTTTAAAGCTTGCTTAACTCCTTCATCATAATTTTTATTTATTCTAGCGGCTGTGGTTTGACAAAGTGCTTAAATAGACTCAAACTCAGCTCATTATTTAGTCAAGCAGGGAGTTTGATGAACTTTTAAAAGATGGCAAAAAACAATGTGGGGTGGATATATTTATGACAGGTATATGGATTAGAGTAATCTCATTCTTAATCCATAGGGTTTAATATGATGTTGGCCCACCCTATAACACCTTCAGCCCTTCTGGGAAGTCTTTCCACAGGTTTATGGGAATTTCTGACCATTCTTCCAGAAGTGTATCTGTGAGGTCAGACACAGATGTTGAAGAGAAGGCCTGGCTCACAGTCTCCACTCTAATCCATCCCAAAGGTGTTCTATCAGGCTGAGGTCAGGACTCTGTGCAGGCCGGTCAAGTTCTTCCACACCAAACTGGCTCATCCATGTCTTTATGGAGCTGCTTTGTGCACTGGTGCGCAGTCATGTTGGAACAGGAAGGGGCCATCCCCAAACTGTTCCCACAGAGTTGGGAGCACAAAAATGTCCCAAATGTGTTGTATACTGAAGCACTAAGAGTTCCTTTCACTGGAACTAAGGGGACGAGCCCAACTCCTGATAAACACCCCCACGCCATATTCCCCCCTCCACCAAACTTGGCACAGTGCAGTAGCATACAGTAAGTAACAGTTTGTATACCTGTGCAGGTTGTTTTAGGAGGCTGCTCGATAAGAAAATTTAACTTTGCATAGTCTACACATCCGCCTAACACATTCAAATTTGTCCAGACTTTATTGCGTTTTCTGATACTCATGTTCCTCACAGTAGCCTCTATATAAATCACAACCTCGTCTTTCTGGTCTCTGAGAGCCTCTCCCTCTGTTTTACTCACTGCGCGGTGTGTCTGCGCCCTGCCGCTCAGTGTAGACACACAGATACTGCCACACATCTTAACCAATCACGTGCGACTTCCGCAAAAGAAAAGAAAAAAAAATACGGCTCACAATCAGGAGCCGGCTCCTGTCGTTCATTTCAAAGAGCCGGATCATTTGCGACTGACCCATCACTGCTTGCTTGGAGCGGCAGTTGAACATGCAGTAAAGAAGTACCTGCTACCAGGTATTACCATAAATCCCTAAGTAGGTAGAGTCGAGCTCAGTAGCTACTAGTGGAAAGAGGCATACTTTTAAAATGCATGTCTTAACATCAATTTAATGGCTGTGATGCATACCACTCTTCATCATAGTCCCAGCTTGGATTTCAGGTTGTGTTTTTTTTGCAAGGAAACATTTTTTTTAAACTGACTTGATTCTGTTTGTAGAAATGAGTGTTGGTTGGAGCGTAAATGATTGCCTGAGGAAAGGGAAACTTGTTTTCAAATAACGATCTTTCAGCGTGATGATGTGATATGAATGATTCTGCATACATAGGAAGTTTTCATATCACTCTCACTGCAGCTAGTGTGACATTGCCATCGTATTACAACAAAACAAACAGATTAAAGTCTATGCACTTTTATCTCCACTGTACCTTCTGAGTGCTGCCGTACTTGGAACCGGTCAGCCGAAGGTCTTCAGCAAAAGTCACTGTGACTTACTCGCGTAGCATCCAGTAGGCTGGCAGTCGGACTGAGCTCAGCTCAGACAAACGTGAGTTTTGACCACCATAGTTAATATGATTTTTGTTTTTCATTTAGTTCATTTTGGTTGTGGTGGTAGAAAAAAACAAAGAAAATAACTTCTTACTCCAAAGTCTCCCTCTAACCACACGCTTGTCCTGATATGTACAGAGGTAAAAACACACAGACTAGAAGCAGAGCTGTCTCTCTGTGAAAGCAGAGGAAAATAGCAAATACATACAAATTCCCACTGCTCACAAAGAATCACACAGTCAGAAATCACTCTTAACTGTTCCTCACCCTGTGAACCACCATCATACAGCATCATACAAGTTTAGAATTGTGTAATCGATGTTGTGCTGCAAGGCGGCATGGTGGTTAGCACTGCTGCCTCACAGCTACATCGACATCTAGGTCTGAGTTTGATTCCACCTTGGACCGGGCCTCCGGGTACTCCAGTTTCCTCCCACAGTCCAAAGACATGCACTTACTGGGGTTAGGTTAATTGGTGATTCTAAATTGCCCATAGGTGTGAATGGTTGTCTGTTTCTCTGTGTTGGCCCTACAACAGGCTGGCGACCTGTGCAGGTGTACCCTGCTTCTCACCCTATGTCAGCTGGGATAGGCTCCAGCCCCCACCCCACCCACCCTCACAACCCTGAACAGGATAAGTGGAAGAGAATGGATGGATGGAGATGTTTGAACAATTGAATAACAATCAAGCGTCATCTTAAGCGTCATCATCATCTAAAGGAAGAAACTTAAAAAATGTCACAGAATTCATTAAACTTTATTTAACCATACTCGTGGACACTCTATTATATCTATATTTTTATGGTTTAAAACTTACTATAAGTTAGCTACTTTCCATTCCTTGAAAATCAGCAGTAGTTGTCAGAATTTTGCAGTTATAATTCCAAACAAAAAACGAGTTTTTAGAATTATGAGGTTCTATCTGCATTTTACTTGTTCAAAAAAAAACCCATTTGCACACTTAATATGATTTTGCTATAATTGTTTTAAAATACATATAGGGTGTGTTTCATAATCGTGTGAACAAGACTTATTCCATGTGTAATTTTTGCTGTACAGAGTGCAAAAACTTTAAAGCTTAATATCTCAAAACTGGTCAGAACATAGATAGAACCTTATAATTCTAAGGGGATGATTTGTGTATCTGGTTCCTTATTGGAGCAGTTAAGATATCTAGTTAATGGACACACACCTGCAGGGAACGAGCTCTAGGGTAGCTGTCTGGTGTTTGTTGGGTCTTTCTTGTAGAAGCAGTGGCTGCATATGCTTTAAGTACATTCTTAGCCAACCCATCACTTGCTCGGTTGAATGCTTGTTGAAAGAAGGGTTAATATGAGGTGGCCCTGCGCAAAGCTGAGCTAAAGGCTGCTTTAGTGGCTAGCATGGTGGAGGAGGGTCTCATGGCTTTACTGGGGTCTTCTGGCTTGGTTGATCTGGTGAGGAGTGGTGAGGTGGGTCCCACTGGGTTCCCCTATTACCAGACCAGGCTGTGGGCCCCCCCCTGTATCTACGCCTGTTGGGCAGGGACTGCCTGAGGGTGGGCCAATGACACTAGTGAGTAGTTTGGGCTTGTGGGCCATAGAAGCAGATCTTCTGGCTGACTGTGTTTCTTTTGGTGTTTCGTTTGGGGAGGTTAGTTTGTGTTGGGACTTTCCCCCTGGTCCTGGTGAGCTTTCATGGTGATATAGCAGCATTGCCATCTTTGTGTTGTTTCCTTATCAATATAGCGGCACTGACATTTGTTTTTGTTTGTTTGTTGTTGTTGTTGTTTTGTTTAGTTTTTAAAAAATTAAAGTCTGCATTTAACATTCTCTGCTTGTTTTGGTCTTTGTCACTCCCCACATTACCCCCAGACCTCATTGTGGGGATGTAACAGAGATGAGGGGGAAAAAAATCCATATTTCAATGAGATCCAATTGTACAAAACATGTTTACAGGCTATTACCGAAACAGCTGGATCCGGATCTAATTTCCCCATTCGAAACAGCTGTTTGAGGTGTGGGTTTTTAACAACTCATCCATTTTGATTTTGTTATAAAAATGTTATAGGCCACTTTTGGTTTACAACTAAATGACTGTTGTGTGCATTTGACTCTTGGAGTCATGTACTTCTTAATGTATGTGTAGACTCATTACAGGATCAGTTTCTGGTAACTCAAACACTTAGATGAGTACACACCTTTTATTTATTTATTAATTTTTGGTACCCTGTAAGTTTCATAGTGTGCCCTTTGGTGTGTGGTGTAATGCAGGAAAACATTAAAGCTACAGTTACTGGAGTTCAAGCTGAATGGTGTCCAACTCAGAAAGCAGAAGTAATAAACACTGAAAGAAGCCAAACTCATGTACATGTTCGTTCTACCACATTCTTTATTTTATCTTTCGGCAGAACGTACAATAATAACAACGGAGATACAGCAAAGCAGCATTTCTATGTGTCTGCTGAACATTGTCTTCAAAACGACTCAACGTTAAGTCGCCAGCCTGTTTGTTCTCTTTCAGCCAAACCCACTTCGTCTTCCTCTTTGCTACTCATCATCTGTTTAAGGATCTTTTCCAGCTCCTGGAAACTGTCAAGCTACAGCTCCATCCTGAAACATCCTTCCCATAGCCAGCAGCTTGTCACATGAAGAATTTTACCTAATTAGTCCAGGACATGCTGATGGAGGCTTTCCCTTCGTATTGAGGTCTAACAGATCTGCGTCTGCGAGCTTCTCCATTACAATTCTGGAAGTTAAAATATGATTAAAGTCACTTCACTTTTTCATTTTGGTCCTTCATGTTGAAATCAGTGTTGTGCTTTGATCTTAAGTAACTGAGGATAAGAATCTATAAAACGATTCTGTGGTCCAAAATTTAGGGAATATTGTACAAGGTAAAAATTTGTGTGAGTGTATCAGCGAGACCTACCGGGATGCAGCTGTTCTCCTGTTTGGGACACAGGTGGAGTTTACAGTGCAGGAAGACGTCACCAGACCCCCCAGTGAACCGGAACATGTTGAAGGAGAAGTAGGTGGAGGTCCCCACTCCATTTTCCTCCACCTCCACTGTCTGGTCAGCAGGGTTTGCACAGCTTGTCACAAACAGGAAAACACACTTTGTTGAGGAGTTGATCAGATTGATCACGCTTATGAATGAATCTCTGAGCAGCAGCAAAAAGCCACCACCTCTGAGCCTGTCTCACCCGTTTATGATCAGGTCATGTCTCGGACTGCTGCTGGGCGATGGCTGGTCTGTTGCCCAGCAGGAGTCGCTCACCACAGTGACCATGCCTCCATCCAGCCCATCAGTCTGCAGCTCCACCCAGATCTTCTGGTTCAGCCGGAGTTCACTGTTTGACTCTACAACATGTGTGCGACCGGCGTCGGTGTAGGCCTTGATAGTCAGAGTGTAATTCCAAGCTCCAGATGAGATGTGCTGTGCAACAGACCTGCAGAACACACATTTACACCACTGTTAACAACAAGGTTCACATCTTAAAATAATTCGACCAATAGCTAGCAGCCACCACAAACCAGTCTTTGATTCTGAAGGTTGCAGTGCTGATGTTTGGCTGAATGTGGGTGCAGGAGAAGTCGATGTAAACGTCGTCATTGCGAGTGATGACATCAGAGGCGCTGTCCTGGGTCCTGACGGTGTTTTTGTAGACAATATGACTGCTGTTGGCCTGCAGGGTCACACAATCAGATGTTTATACTGAACAACTGCTTTCATTATTCCATTTTTAACATGTGATACTTTTCTAGGTGTTGACTGACTGGACTAAACTTCAGATGACCAACAGGTCAGAGCTGAAGCTGGAGAAGTTCAAACCCACCGTGATCACCGTCCCACAACTGTTGCTGCTGTTGAAGGTAAAGGTCACCATGTGGGTGAGCTTGTCCATCTGACCCCTGCAGGTCTGGTCATTGAGGTGTAAGTCAGAGTAGTCGATGCTTTTGTCCTCCAGGAGACAACTGACCAGAGTGAGAGAAGCAGAGTTCTTGCTGCAGACTGTTGGATCACCTGAACGTCAGAAAGATCACAGTTAGAAGTTTCCCTCCAATCTTTCAGCCCTGTTGTCATGTTGTTGTCACAGCTGTCGTACCCAAAGAGTCTTTTGATCTGTACTTGGAGGCAAAAATGGCTCGACAGAAGCAGCGAGTATCACCACCGACCATCTTCTCACCGCAGAACTCGTGATCGCTGCAGGTCCTGTCCTGACAGAAGGCCTCAGGAGCTACAGAGGGACACACTGACAGATTATTCTGGAAACATGGGAGATAAAAAAATGCAGAAGTGAAATCTACAAACAGAATGGTGTAGTTGTTGAGGTCTTACAGCAGCTGGTCTTTGAAGTCCAGCCCTCCAGAGTGTGGTTGCCCTGTAGACTGCAGGTTCTGGCGTAGGCCTTCAGGAACTGACAGTTGAGACCGTCCACTGCAGGATATTTGCACAAAGTGTCGGTGCAGGCGGTTATGTAGGGCTCTGGGTTGATGTCATTGTTACAGGAGGTGAAGGGCGCCGCCTTCAGGAGATTACAGCTGTTCCACAGATGGAAAAACAAAAAATGAAAGATAATAAAATGATCATCTGTGATCAGGTGTGTTTATCTTCCATCTGTGCTGAAGTCACAAGACATTAAAGGTGATATAACATGTCATTTATGGCACATATAAAAGTATAGCACAGACAGATGTTTCTCACCGTTCAGTCACATTGTTGCAGTTGATCGTACTGTCAGCAGTGTCATTGTACTGCATCTCACAGCTAGGGGGCGACACACAACACAAGGTCAGGACTGTTCCCTGCTCAGGCTCATTCACATAAACACAATACCTGTAACTCATTCATCAAGCAGCAGCAGTCAGAGGGACTCTGAGCTTGTGATGAGGTCTGACCTGGTGGAGCTGTACTCAGAGAGCCTCAGTTCACTCAGAGACCTGCTGGAGTTTCCACACAGACCCTCCAGAGATGGAACAGCAGGTCCTGCACAGGTTCAGGACAGAATGGGAGTCAGATCAGCATCAACATTCAAACTGGATGAAAACAGATCAGTTTATGTCACAACAATTATTTTATTTTCTCTACCTTCTAAGTGGATCTGTGCAGTGTAGCCATCAAAGAAGACAGAGGCGGTGAGGTTGGAGAGCGACAGCGTAGCAGTGACTCCAGTTTGGTCCTTAGAGAGCTCCACACCGTAAAACAGCTGAGCCGAACTGTTGAGTGTCAGTGTTGAGTCGTTCAGCTGCATCACAGCAGAGAGACAAAGTGGAGGAAACACAGAGTGAAACACCTCAAACACACAAACAGGCTGATTTCACAGCAACAACCACTGAGTCCAGCAGCTCTGAAAGAACTGCTCCTAATGGCCCTGAGAAGAAAGATGAGGAGACACAGCAGAGGATGAGGGGAGGATTGTGGATCAGACTCCACTCTGACACATCAACTGTGGCTGTAGGCAGCTTACCTGAACTCTCCCACCTTGTTCCAGGTGAATGTAAATGCCCGGCCCATCCAGACGCAGCGTCACACTGTCCAAAAAGCTCACATCTTCACGACGCCGCTCCTGGAAGTTCGCCAGAACATGAAAGTCAGGGACCAATGGAGTCGAGACCAGAGAGTACGCACACCGATCCTGGATGACGTTAACTTGGCCGTGAATGTCGATGACAGTGGGGCCGGTCACAGTGCAGGTGGTGTCCAACACACAGCTGATGGAAGCAGAAAATTCAAGTCAGTTCAATGTGTTTATATAGCACCAAATCACAACAGCTGTCTTTGGTGCTTTGCAATGTAGAAGAAAAATTATGAATATCCACAGACAGGAAAAATATTGACAACTGACCACAAAGCTCTCTCAGCTCAGTCTGCCAAAAGACACAGAGGGTGGGTCTGAGTGGGTAAACCAACCCAGAGGCATCTACAAGAATGATATTTTTACAGGAGACTACAAGGGAGAGTGGGGTGACAGAAATTAGAGGAAACATTGCTAATAACATAAAAAGAACAAAGGTAAGAAATCAAAGGGTCATGGGGGAACCAGGCTACAACAACAGCAATGAAAACAAGAGGTAAAGAGACTGAATGGTCATGGGAACAGGAGGTCACTCTCCAGGAGATGGGGAGCTTCTTGGTAACAGGTCAAAGGTTTCACACCTATCATACAAGATCACATGGTCACAGGAACAGGTATTCACACTTCAGAATGTGGGAAGCTTTCTGGTGGCCTAAGGAGACTATTTACATTAACACCTTTGTATATTACTGTAACATGGTGCAGCCTTGTCTTTGTTAGCAGCATTTAACAATTCAACAATGGATCTGTGTATTCCAATGTAAATGAAGCAAAGGTAAAAGTTTGCTTACTTTTTTGAGGCCCCAGAGGCAGGAAGTACTTTTTATCATATCTCAGTCAGGTTTTTTTCTGTCATTCCAGTATTTTATGACTACGTCAATTATCCATCCATCCATCCATCCATCCATCCATCTTCTTCTACTTATCAGGGGCTGGGTCGTGAGGGCAGCAGCCTAAGCAGAGAAGCCCAGACCTCCCTCTCCCCAGCCACCTCCTCCAGCTCATCCATGGGGACACTGAGGCATTCCCAGGCCAGCCCAGAGATATAATATCTCCAGCGTGTCTTGGATCTGCTGCTTCTCCTCCTGGTACAGTGGTGTGAAAAAGTGTTTGCCCCCTTCCTCATTTCCTGTTTTTTTGCATGTTTGTCACACTTAAGTGTTTCGGAACATCAAACCAATTTAAACAATAGTCAAGGACAACACAAGTAAACACAAAATGCAATTTGTAAATGAAGGTGTTTATTATTAAAGGTGAAAAAAAAATCCAAACCATCATGGCCCTGTGTTAAAAAGTGATTGCCCCCCTTGTTAAAACATACTATAACTGTGGTTTTTCACACCTGAGTTCAATTTCTCTAGCCACACCCAGGCCTGATTATTGCCACACCTGTTCTCAATCAAGACATCACTTAAATAGGAGCTGCCTGACACAGTAAGGTCCACCAGAAGATCCTTAAAAGCTACACATCATGCCGAGATCCAAAGAAATTCAGGAACAATTGAGAAAGAAAGTAATTGAGATATATCAGTCTGGAAAGGGTTATAAAGCCATTTCCAAAGCTTTGGGAATCCAGCGAACCACAGTGAGAGCCATTATCCACAAATGGCGAAGACATGGAACAGTGGTGAACCTTCCCAGGAGTGGCCGGCCGCCCAAAATTACCCCAAGAGCGCAGCGACGACTCATCCAAGAGGTCACAAAAGACCCCACAACAACGTCCAAAGAACTGCAGGCCTCACTTGCCTCAGTTAAGGTCAGCGTTCATGCCTCCACCATCAGAAAAAGACTGGGCAAAAATGGCCTGCATGGCAGAGTTCCAAGGAGAAAACCACTGCTGAGCAAAAAGAACATTAAAGCTCGTCTCAATTTTTCCAAAACACATCTTGATGATCCCCAAGACTTTTGGGAAAACATTCTGTGGACCGATGAGACAAAAGTGGAACTCTTTGGAAGGTGTGTGTCCCATTACATCTGGCGTAAAAGGAACACTGAATTTCAGAAAAAGAACATTATACCAACAGTAAAATATGGTGGTGGTAGTGTGATGGTCTGGGGCTGTTTTGCTGCGTCAGGACCTGGAAGACTTGCTGTGATAAATGGAACTATGAATTCTGCTGTCTACCAAGAGATCCTGAAGGAGAATGTCCGACCATCTGTTCGTGTACTCAAGCTGAAACGAACTTGGGTTCTGCAGCAGGACAATGATCCTGAAACACACCAGCAAGTCCACCACTGAATGGCTGAAGAAAAACAAAATGAAGACTTTGGAGTGGCCTAGCCAAAGTCCTGAGCTGAATCCTATTGAGATGTTGTGGTATGACCTTAAAAAGGCCGTTCATGCTGGAAAACCCTCTAATGTAACTGAATTAGGACAATTCTGCAAAGATGAGTGGGCCAAAATTCCTCCAGAACGCTGTAAAAGCCTCATTGCAAGTTATCGCAAACGCTTGGTTGCAGTTGTTGCTGCTAAGGGTGGCCCAACCAGTTATTAGGTTTAGGGGGCAATCACTTTTTCACACAGGGCCATGATGGTTTGGATTTTTTTTCACCTTTAATAATAAACACCTTCATTTACAAATTGCATTTTGTGTTTACTTGTGTTGTCCTTGACTATTGTTTAAATTGGTTTGATGTTCCGAAACACTTAAGTGTGACAAACATGCAAAAAAACAGGAAATGAGGAAGGGGGCAAACACTTTTTCACACCACTGTATGACATGCCTGGCACACCTCACCGAGGAGGCATCCTATTCCTATTTACCACTTTTGGTCTGAGAGGACGCTGGTGTGACTGTTGCCACTTCTAGGTTTGTGACAAAATTAGTTTGCTTTCTGAGCTAATCAGTCTGATTTTTACTCCATATCAAACCTAGTCATCTTCTACCAAATTTTTCTCTTTGGTGCATGTTATATATGCCCAATATCTGATCTAATCTAATCTAATCTAATCTATGCCCCTGCATATATGAAAGTACGAACCTTTCTCACTGATCAGCTGTTACCTGGATGACGTTGATCAGCTCACAGCTGAAGGCCTAGCCTGGCTAGCAAGCAGCTGTGGATTTTCTCCATCAGTGCTGGCCTACCTCAGGACATTTCCTTGCCGGTGCACCCTTGGTGTACTTTCCTGGTTTGCTCTCCCTGTCCTGGCTTCACTGCTTGCTGCCTACATGGTCCGATGCCAGGTGCTTCCTCTCCAGCTTGTAGCTAATTGGCGCTCCTCTTCAGCTGACATGGTACTCCTGAAACTACTCTGCATCAGCACTTCGCAGCCTGTCTCTGCCACTCCACTTCGGACTGTACTGCTGTCATTAAAATCCCTTGGACTCCCACGCTAATCCCTGTTATGATACATTGAAGCTCCCCCTTCAAGTCTGTGCATTTGGAGCATCATAATTCCTCTATACTGCCTGACACACATCTTGGAAGATTGTCATCCGCAGGTGCGCCAGTAGGCAACAAGGACTTCACTACAAAGCCTAAATGGGCGTATTCTGAGCAATTTACGTCCACTGGCTCGCAGTCGACAGCACCATTCCTTTCACATCTGTCCCACCATCAGCTACTCAACAGTGCATCTTTCATGCTGTTGAATGCCCATTCACTCAACAATAAAGCACCACTAATCCATGATGTCATTACTGACACGAAGATTGACTTCTTTTGCCTAACAGAGACATGGCAAAATCAGCTGCACTTCTTTCACTCAACCAAGTCACTCCCCCTGGCTTTGTGTACATTCAGAAACCTTGCTCCAAAGGTCATGGTGGTGGTTTAGCTGTCATACACTGAGCCAAGATCCTGGTTAAAGAACTACCACTTCCCAGTGTCACCTCTTTTAGAGAGTCTTCTTGTCACTCTGGCTGGATCGACACAGTTCCAAGTTGTCCTTATCTACTGTCCTCCACTCCAGAAGTCTCTTCTAGCTTCATGTCTCAGCTGTCTGAGCTTCTCACCTCTATCTGTTCCATGTCTCCATCCATACTCCTACTCGGTGACTTCAATAATCATGTTGAGTCCAATAGCTGTCTGTTCACTAGCGAACTCCTCGTCTCTGTTGGACTGCTTCAATTTTATGCAGCACATTAAAGTTCACCACTCACATCAGAGGCCACACACTGGATCTGGTTTGCTCCAACAGGCATAAGTCCTTCCAATCTGAAGTGCCTGGACCTTGCTGTCTCTGACCACTTTCTGTCTGCTTCTGATCCTGTTCCTAGCCTAAGCTGTACAGCAAATGTACCATCACATGCAGGAACATCAAGAGTATTAGTGCATTAGCCTGAACGACCTGATGGCAACCCATGTGGCTTCAGACTCCATTTATGAAGGCTGCTGACCACCATATGCTACTAGTAGTTTTAACTCCCTTGCCCCTCATCAAAACCTGGACTGTCCTTTTTACCTGCTCTGCCCCATGGTTTCACAATGGAACTCTGTGCTTTAAAGACTGCCGGCTACCGACTTTGAGAGGCTTTACAAAAGATCTGGCCTTACAGTCCATCTAGAGGCTTATAAAGATCATGTGAGGTCTTATAAAGCTGCTCTTTCCCAGGCCAAGACTCATTATTACTCCTCCGTCATCCACCAGCAGCAAAGACATCCCAGATTGCTGTTCTCCACCATCAGCTGGCTACTTCGCCCCATTGGTTCACCACATCCTTCACAGTGCCCCTGACCTCAGTCACAAGTTCCTGGACCTTTTCCAAGAAAAAGTTAACTCTATCCTGCTACTTTTCCACCACCGAGGTGCTGGTGCTTGTGCCAGTGCTGGTGTTTCCACCGCAGCCAAAGGGCACAAACGTGGGAGAACACGTTCCTTTCTTGTGCTGCAAACACATTTTACGGTCCAAACCAAAGTACTGTAGCATCTGTGTGCAGCACAGAGGTAAATACATACGGCGATTATGAGCAAGACGACAAGTACACACTTTGCGTCCTTTTATCTGCGATACGAACTGATACAAAGCAGCAAGTTCAGCCTTAGAGCCCAACCTAATTCACAGCTTTGAAAATTGTATCGCTTTTCTCATGTAATACACACCATGCAGCAAAACAGCTGTAGAAAACTTTACACTGCCGCTTTTGTCACACGTTCTTGGTTTGAGCCCAGCTAGCTTGTGGGGCCGGAGTTGAACCCATTTTTCGGCCGAGCACCTAGTGCTTTTATGGTGGAAAAAGCGCCAGATGGTTCAAATGCTGGTGAAGAAACCTGCTACCAGCTTAATCCTTTTAGGTTTCTGCGTGTTCATTTATTGGACAGGAATTACACAACACAGTGGAATAAGTAGTCAATTGCTAAATTTAATAAAGCCATTTCAAACAGTTTTACAGATTTATCTGGGTTAGAACTGCATACCATGCCCAGTGTGGTACTGGAAATTAAATGAAGTACTGGCCCTCTTTTGTTCAGCTCAGGTTTTCATATAGTCAAACTTTAACTGATAACTCCCAAAAAGAGTAGAAGGAAAGCCAGTACTTTAATGAAACTTTGCAGATCCATGGTGAGTTAGATATCCAATATAAACACGACCCAGAGAGTCGGAAAAAGAGCTTAAAAACATAAAAGAAACACACGAAACAAGGAAACAAACTGGGAACTGCGGTAACAAGCTGCCTACTGTGGCACCATTTGAACACTCACTGATTAAAGAATAAATAAAAAAAAATCTCTGTCAAGTCTGTCACAGCTTTTCTTCTAAATGCAAAGAGGACATATTTACATGTTGTTGCCTTGACAATGCTCCAGGGGACCACAGCCAGAGGTGTGGAGGACTGATGCCTCAGAACAGGTGAGATTGGAGCAGGTCTCTGGAGAGCTGATCACTGTACCTGGTTTATACCAAACACCTGAGAATGAAGGAGGGTTTGTTTTAGTTCAAACACTCACAGATCACTGACGAGTTCAACAACTGTGATCACAAACAAGACAGAAACATTCAAATATTTCAGTTTTACTGAGTCCCAAAGTCGAGTTTGGCACTTTAGGTTGACTGACCCGAGTGTCTGCATCCACTGATGTCTAGGAAATATGCATGAGATGTGACAGTAACATTCACTGAATCAACTGTGGTACCACCGACCTGAAGCTCATACACCTAAACAGAAACAAACACAATGTTACGACCACAAGGCGGAGACAACTGATTTCAGACACAATGAGATGAAAACAGCTAAATGTTTGCATTAGAGATAAGTGATTTAACACATCTCTTTAACATTAACACACTTATAATTGTTCATAAACACACAGAGACTCACTGAACCAGAGATGAATGGGGCCAGCATCAGAGCTGCTTGTGTCCCAAAGTTACTCAGAGTCAAAAGATTCTGTTGAGACTAGACAGAAAAGTTTCAGACACTGTCAGAAAGTTTCCTCTAAAAGCTTTCAGAAAATGTTTGTGATATAACCTCAGATTTTATTTTTGGTTTCAGTGTTTATGCATTAAATTTGAGGTAAAACTGTGAAAACTGAAACCAGTCAGACTGAACTCTGTGATAAAGAAAATCACTCACACCAGAGCTGAAGAAATAGATCTGAAAATAGCATTCCAAACTGTTCTGAATGGTTGGTAAATTTCCGCGAATAAAATTTTGAGCTCCAGAGTTTCCTGCAAATGTCTTAAAGATAAATGAGTCTTCTCCGTGTGAACGCTCCACAATACAGTCGCCTCCAGCTTCAGGGCTGAAAAAGCCAGTGAAACAGATCATAACATTTCCACCTGTTAGGTTCACCTGTGGAAAATCAGACACATGAGAAGTCAAATATGAGCATGTTTTGTGCTTTGTGTCATTTACAGCTGAACGGTTGGAGTCAGAGCTGCTCAGGTTTCAGTCAGAGCTCTCGCTCTGCTCCAGGATCAGTTGATAGTCACATGCTTAGCATCACTGCAGAGCACATTAATGAGACTCTGTGCTAAAGAGACAACCACACAGTGTCAAGTCCAGCTGCCCTCTGAGGGCAAGTGAACAGAGAGAGTGACCTTCATTAACTGCTGATATTCACTCAGTCTGCAAACATCATCTCTGTCACAGGTGGAGACTAAACAGCAACAATGATGGAAACACAAAGATGTTCTAAAACATCAGGCTGCAGCCTACTCACATAGAGCCGTTCATACTTCTGTCCATAATACGTGATGGGACATGAGCTGATGTTCACCTCTGAAGAACCAGTGAACATCTGCTGAGCACCTGAAGACATGGAGACACATGAGAGGTGAGAGCTACAGTGTGTTAGCTGGTTTAACAGGGAAAGCTGCAGGGTGAAATATGGACTTCATGAAGGGATGAAACCACATTTGTTCACCAGTTAAAAATTTTACTTTAACATCATCAGTTAGGTGTTCTTTGAAACAAAGATGGCAGGAAAAGACAGTTTGATGAGACTTCCCTATATTGAAGGTTGGGAAAAAAAACTATTTGGATTTTGTTGGATGGCATGAAAAGATAAGTTCAAAAGTTGGATAAGAGTAAATATGAAAAAAAAAGGTATTTCTTCAAGGTTAGAACACAAATGGATCATGATCAGTAGGAAATCGCACAAAGCAATTTTTATTTAATGCTTTTGTATTTTATTGTGTTCTTAATATTAAGCACTTTGGTCAGCACCTGCTGTTTTTAAAGTGCTATATAAATAAAGTTGGCTTGGCTAATATATTCACAGCTTTAATGTTATAACAATTATGCATAAATCTAATTTCAAGGAATAAATGTTAATAAGGAGCAGATTTGTAGATAATTCATAATTTAATGTTCTCATTTGTCAGCAAATTTGCGAGTTCATTTATTTCCTTTTTCAAGTGTATTTCTTGATCTTTATTTTATTTTTTTATAAAATAAATAAATAAAGACCTTCATGGCAATCACCTTCTACTGTAACTCAAACTACTTCAATTTACTTGCAGAGGCCGAAGAAATTTTTTTTCACTGAGTTTGGTCATGTGGAAAGATTAAAACATTAAAATAATAGAATAAACCATTAGAGTTATTTTGAAAGACGTTTCACTAGATCCAGAGTAGACTTTTGTTTGAGTTGCTGTTTGTCTGTTTGATTTAATGTCACTGTTCAGAAACAAATTAAAATATTCCTTAAAAAAATATTAAGATTTGCTCATATCTGGTTGTGTTGTTGCTACTCAGCTACTGTGAGGACAATTTCAAAATGGCTGCCAGGTGTGTTTTTACCTGTGAGTGCAATGAGAGCAGACAGGGAGAGCAGGGGGTGGAGCATGTCGTAGGGAACCAGTAAGCCGACAGAAACCTGAAAAAAACACATTTTGACACCTCTGAGTGGACAGAATGCTGCTCGTTACATGAAATTATAACATTTATACTCAATACTGTACATTTCACATCATTACACAAACAACCAACAAGTAAACGCATAAAATGCATTTGTCATCATGCTGGTTAAATGTCTCCATGCTCCTTTATAAATCCGTATAACCTGATTCCTCATTTGATAGATTTTCTCTCTAAAATGGAACAAAACAAATTTATTGGAAATATTTCCAAGTTTGTTTTCCTAATTTAAAGTTTGAAGTCTTCACACCATGGAGAGAATAATTAATAACTTCATTTCATTCTTACTGTACAGACTCATAAATACCAAACATTATTTTGAGTTTGTTATTTGCCTCGAGCACAATGAGCTGTGTGTGTCCGTGGAGAACAAACCTGTGCTGTGAGTGAAGGGACTCACTTTTTGATTCTGCTGAAAACAGGAGCACAAAAATCAGTTACTGTAGTTTGAAATGGTTCACGTCACACTGACACAAACACAGATCCCTGTCACAGCAATGCTACAAAGAAATCTTATGAAAATGCATTAAATTTGCCCCAAATTTATATTAAACCATGCATCACATTAGTGAAACATCATACTTGTGCTTTTTTCTGTGATGTTTCTGTAACATTACAGAAAAATCTCTGTGACCACTGAGCAATGCTGTCATAACGTCACCAGCTGGTAATGTTGGAAAAACACAAAAACACAACGTCTGCATTACTTCATGTATTAGACGAACACTGAAATATATTTTCACACTGAAGGAGCGTGGACTTTGTCCTGAAGCACAGCAGGAAAGCTTCTTTTGATCACCATCAAGAACACGAGGACTGATTAGCACGAGCCCCAGAACACTGAACTCATCTTTTAAATGAGGACTCAGGCTTTAAAAGTTTAGAAAGTCAGTTTGTGTGTATGTGTTTGCACTCCTTGATCTGTCTTTAATTTCTCCTGTTGAAGCCACAGAGCTGCATGTGGATCTCTGCCTGTTTCGGTGCATTTGTTGTTGTACTTGTGCAGTTTGTTAACACTGATGTGTTGCTCGGCTCTGAAATGTGTGTCTCCACTGAGCGACCCTGCCCTCTGTCACAAGAGGCAGAATAAGAGTACAGGTGTGCAGCTCGTCTTACCTTCGGCAGCGCTGATGGAGGATGAGGAGGATGAAGGCTGCTGTTCAGGAGGCTCTCTGATGATTCTGCAGCAGGTGGACGGACTCGTCTGTTGGTGTCTCTGCGAGGAGGACGCTGCTCTCTCTGTCCGTCTCTCTTTATCTGCATCCTCACTGCTGTCTACACCCCAGGAGGAGAGGAGGGGTGGAGCCCAAAGTGGAGCTACCTGACAGACACCTTCCACTGCTGAATGCTTTTCAGCACCTTGTTACAAAACCAGGACAACAGCAGAGACACTCCTGACTGTGTCGGAGTGTAAAACACAAAGTTCATCATGCCATAGACACCAATTTTATGTGAAGCACCTAAACATTCTTTACAATATGTTCTGACTCTTTGTCAGCGTTGACGTGTTCGCATGTTTTCGTATTCAACGGGACCTGAGCGGCCGCATTCTGTAGCTCTGAAGATGCCTTAAAGGTAAATCACAGGGTGCAGCTCTGGTTCTTGGACTGGGTGTGCTACATGAACTCACACAGCTCCCCATTATCAGTCTGTGCAGTGAGAGCTCTCAACTCACCGCGTAGACTCAGAGGTCAGTTGTTATCCAAGTAAAACAATCCCAACAATGATTCGTGCACAGGTTCGCTGTTAAACTGTCCACATTCACAGCAGAAATTATAATGTTTTACACTCTGCTACAAAAACATTTTAGGCTTTAATGGGTGGTTTTCCCCTTCATAATAAATTCCTCAGAGATCAGGGGTGACTCCAGGAACCAGTGGTTGGTGTGATGTTGGCTCAGCACTTGAAGCTTTCACAGGTGAAGATGTCTGAAAGCTGCTGTCGTCATAAAACAGAAAAATAAGTCTTAGCTATAACAGAGCAGGAAAATCCACTTTTCTCTGAGCTGATGAGGAATCCAGGTTGGTGAAATAAAAATAAATACATAAATAAAAGCACGAACCCAAAAGTGTCTACAGTGTCAGTAACATTAGGAGTTGTGCTTAGAGAGACATGTGAGAGACGCAATTCAAGAGAAAAGTCTAATAAACTTACAATGTAAAAGGTGGTGGGTGTATGTGTCTAAGTGTAGGTGTGTGTGTGTGTGTGTAAGAGTGTGTTTGTGTGTATGTATAGGTGTGTGTATATGTAGATGTGTGTGTGTAGGTGGGTGTTTGTGTGTGTCACAGTTGGGGCTGTGTGGAGGGGTGGACCCAAATGCAGGACGTGGAAGACAAAATCTGAACTTAAAACTGCTTTATTTGCAGGTGACTCAGTAATCCAAAAAACACCTGGAATACCTGGCTTCTCAACCAAGGCAAAAAAACTCACGAAGCCCGGGAGAAGAAAAACCAAAAATTGTAAACGGGAACACACACACACACACCTAAGACAGGAACACTGAGGGCAACAATGATGACGCAACAATGAGCACATCTATGGTCAGCCCACAGACAGGTCACTTTCCACCACTGGAGTAACAAAGCATCCACCCAAACAAACAATGTTGGGCAGACTGATCTTGACACCACTCCCTTCTGTCTCCAGCACAGCCCCCTGTCCCGCCTCCTTATATCCTGTGTCCTTAATAAGGAGGAGACGCCCCGGCTGTAGAGAGGGAGAGTGTGTGTGAGAGAGAAAGAGACTGCAGAGTGATCCCACCCACACAGCAGTAATGATACAGCATGCAGCTGTAACAGAGGTGAGTGACCGAGAGAAAAAAAAGTGAATCTCAATAACAGATTGCCAGACAATGCCACTTTGGGAATTTCCCCTAGGAAATTTAGGTTTAACCAAAAGGCACTCACAGGTTCACCCACTAATGAGGCAGGAGGTGAGTTTCAAGGTGTTAAAAGCAATTTTTTTATTTTATAAAAAAAGAACATTAAAATGGAAAAACACAAAAGCTAAAAAAAAACCCAAATCATAACCAGCAGTTGTGGCCCTATGGGGGACAGGGACCAGTGTGAGGGAGGATGGAACCCCCCAAAAAACACAAAGTAAAATACTGCAAACTAAAATCACCCAAACACGTGACGACCACATCCTTGAGTGAAGACCACAATCCCAGGAAAACACGGCAAGCACGAAGACAAAGGGCAGGGAGACAATTCAATTCAATTCAATTTTATTTATATAGCGCCAAATCACAACAAACAGTCGCCTCAAGGCGCTTTGTATTGTGGGTAAAGACCCTACAATAACACAGAGAAAACCCAACAGTCAAAACGACCCCCTATGAACAAGCACTTGGCGACGGTGGAAAGGAAAAACTCCCTTTTAACAGGAAGAAACCTCCAGCAGAACCAGGCTCAGGGAGGGGCAGTCATCTGCTGCGACCGGTTGGGGCTGAGGGGAGAGAGACAGGACAAAATACATGCTGTGGAAGAGAGCCAGAGATTAATAATAATGATTAAATATAGAGTGAAGTATAAACAAGTAAATAAGGTGAATGAGAAGAAACAGTGCATTATGGGAACCCCCCTCAGCAGCCTACGACTATAGCAGCATAACTAAGGGGTGGTTCAGGGTCATCTGATCCAGCCCTAACTATAAGCTTGATGTGTGTGTATATATAATATATATATATATATATATATATATATATATATATATATATATATATATATATATATATATATATATATGTATATATAAAAAACAGTGATGTGGACGCTGCACCAGTCTGAAGTGAGAGCTGAGCAGAAACTCGAAGCACTGAATGCAAAATGAGCTTACACAGTACCTATTCCAATTTAAAACAATCCTGAAATGAATAAGAGGAGTGTAATTCAAGCATACTCCATACTTTGAAAATATTCTACATCACAAGGCTCCTTAACATTATAAGTTTACTTGAAGTACCTAAATAAAAAGTAATCATTATTCAGTATCATGAACATTACAATATACAACCCCCTAAAGCCCGGGATTTCACAGCATCCCACCTTTAAAGTCTGAATAATAACAGAATACAATGATTCAGAAAACTCATCAGTTGTTTAAACTGTTTAAAATAAAATGTAATATTTTAAGAAAAACTTACCTCATTTTGAATTTAATGGCAGAAATACATTTAGATTGCTAATTTCCTGTAACATCTAACTTGGCGAAACCTCACAAATCCTCATTCTCATGGAATTGAAGGAGTGAAACTGAAACTGGAAATGTTTAATGCAACAAACTGAGCAGGAGTTAAATTTAACATTTTCATAGTGGAAAAGAGAAAGAAGCCAAGCTCAGGTTGGATTTTACCTACACCCTTTATTTATTTATTGTTTTTAGATTTTTGGAGCAAATAGGAAAACAATAAAGGAGACAGGGCAGAGTGTGAAGTCTTAGTTTCAGGTGAACTGTTATCAATACTACATCAAAAAACAACACAGGAATAAAAAAAAAACTCATAGAAATTCACCATGATCTTAAGTTTGATTTGTACTGTCGTGTTTTCTTAGAGGAAGGATGGAACACACAAGATCTGTGCAAAACTTCTGTGACAGTAAAGCTGACAATTGTCTCACCACTTTAAGTGCCCATCAGCAGCCAAATGGGAAGTAAATAAGCAAAATGTTTCACTGACACACGGTCACAGTTCATGAGCGCATCAGTGGTTTGGAGGAGTGGGTTTTTTTCTCCTTTGGCTTACTGTGTCCAGAACACAAGTTACCGTGGCATATGTTCAGTCCTCCAACGGGATCCAGATCGATGCACTGTTGGTATGTCTTTTGTCCTGTCTCTCTCCACTCAGCCCCAACCGGTCGCAGCAGATGACTGCCCCTCCCTGAGCCTGGTTCTGCTGGAGATTTCTTCCTGTTAAAAGGGAGTTTTTCCTTCCCACCGTCGCCAAGTGCTTGCTCATAGGGGGTCGTTTTGACTGTTGGGTTTTCTCTGTGTTATTGTAGGGTCTTTACCCACAATACAAAGTGCCTTGAGGCGACTGTTTGTTGTGATTTGGCGCTATATAAATAAAATTGAATTGGATTGAATTGAATTGAATTGAATTGGTGGCCCTCTGAGCCATGAATGAAGCTGTAATGTCATGAAACTTTGAATTTACCGAGTTTAAAATATGGAAGAAAAGAGAAACTTTTTAAACCTTATTGTAGGTGCGTATTTACCAAACCTTTGAAGCAGTTTGTCAGATTTCAATGGTGATTCCATACATGTGCATATTTTTCATGCCCACATAACCATTAGAGTTAAAGTTAGAGCTCTCTCCTGGTTACCAAAGACCTGCATCTAGAAGGACTTTGATCTGACTGCAGCTTTTGTTCCTGCTGGTCAGAGTATTCTGTCACATGGGCACTGGGTGTTTTAAGAGGTTAAATAGGTTTTTATCTACATGCACCAATACATCCTGACAACCCATCTAGTCTGTCCACCTCAAAAAGCTTTAACTGTTGTAACTGGGTGTGACCATCAGCACACTCAGCTGTGCTCCTCGCTTGGTTCTTTCTCCAGCAACAGTTAAACTCCTGTCTCCACTTTGAGCTGCAGCCAGTTTTTGTTTTTATAGGACAATCTGAGTTTCAGAGACTCTGCTTTTCTCATATTTGCATTACAGTAATGGTCAGCTGACAGATAGAAATAAAAAAAAAAGAACCCCAAACACCTAAGAAGAAACCAGATTTTCATGTTTCACCCTGGCTACCACCTTCTAAAAGAGCTGATTTTCATATTAATTATTACTTTTAAATCCCTTCAAGGTCCCAGACTGCACCTGATTTTCTCCTAGTTTCCTTTTTTTCTCTCGTCACATATATGGACATTTTTTTTTTTACCACTTTGTGCCTAAATCATCTTAAATAAAAATACCTCTTTGGTATAAACATGCCTCACTGCTCATGGACATGTGGGACCTTTGAGCAGATATTTCTTTATATGAAGAAAGTAAACAGGCGGTACCCTCAGCTCGAATAAAATATCTGACAGTGTTAGTGAGAGCTGATTGTTAAGTTTAGATTCACCACAGATATATTCATTTGGTTATACTGGGAATCACATGTAGCCCACAGTCTTCCCTTCACCAAGTTACTGTTCAAACAGAGAAAACCATCTTTTGAGCTTCATCGGGTGTCAGAGACGACAATTTGGTCCTGTCCTCACAATACTTCCAAAGAAACAGCTGCTTATTCCAGCTCTGGGCTTTCACACATCCAGGATTTGGATCAGGACCAGTCAGAAGTCAGGGATCATCGTGGAGGTCGGCAGCCTGTCAGTCAGTCCGGGTCACCATGGAAAGCATCTGAGAAGATAAACCAGACCAAACTGTGACTGCTGAGAAACACTCCTGTCCTCTCTGTACCATCCCTGAGACAGACCTTCACCCTGATCCTGGACTGTCAGGCTACAGAAGACCATCCAGGATATCTGACCCTCTCAGTGGCTCACTAATTTCACATGAAGGAAGTTGGAAACACAAACTCATTGGTGGGCAGTGAGCTTACAAGAATTTATCTTTGGGTCAATGCTAGAACAAAAAATCTATTACAGTCCAGTTTGAATCTTTATGTAAACTTCCAGCTGCTATCAGTGAGGTTTAACATGTTTCTGTTAAATTTAATGGAGACTTTTCACTATCAGAAATATTTTTTATTTAACTCTTCTCTGCTTCCACAAGAAATAAACAGAACTAACAGTCAGCACATTGTGTACAAACATACACACTTCTCAGAACAATGAAAACAGCAGACTGTGTCTTACCTAATGAGTCCAGGCCATGCTGATCAAGGCTTCACCTTCACGTGTGGCTCTGGCAGATCTGCGTCTGCGAGCGGCTCCATTACAAGTCTGAGGACAAAGAGACAAAGTCCAAACTTCAGAAGATCCACACTGACCCTTTCATCCAGCACTGAATCTGCTGAGAGCCAACATTTGAGCTGTGTGTGTGTGTGTGTGTGGCAGCGAGGCCTACCGGGATGCAACTGTTCCCCTGGTTGGGGCACAGGTGGAGTTTGCAGTACAGGTAGACATTACCAGAGCTCTCAGTGAACTGGAAGATGTTGAAGGAGAAGTGGGTGGAGGTTCCCACTCCATTTTTCTCCACCTCCACAGTCGGGTCAGCAGGGTTGGCACAGCTGCTCACAGACAGGAAAAACACACTTTGTTCAGGAGTCCACGAGATCGCTCAAAAGGACATGAATCTCTGAGTCTGTCTCACCTGTTTATGATCAGGTCGTATCTCGGACTGCTGGTGGGTGATGGCTGTTCAGTTGCCCAGCACGAGTCGGTCACCAAGACGACCACACCGCCATCCAGCCCGTCAGTCTTCAGCTCCACCCAGATCTTCTGGTTGAGCTGCACTTCAGTGCTGGACTCCACAGCTTGTGTGAGGCCGGCGTCAGTGAAGCTCTTCACAGTCAGAGTGTAGTTCCAAGCTCCAGATGTGATGTGCTGGATCACAGAGCTTCAGAACACAAACACATGTCAGCTTCCTTTGACTCACAAACCTCATGAAAAACAAAAAGCTTAAACTAATTGAAAGAAAAGCTCACAGCCACCACAGACCTGTTTCTGATCATGAAGGTCTCAGTATTGACGTCCGGCCGAGCGTAGATGCAGGAGAAGTCGATGTAAACTTGGTCCTGGCGAGTGATGATGTCAGAGGAGCCATTCTGGGTTGTGATGGTGTTTTTGTAGATGATTTGGCTGTTGTTGGTCTGTGGGGCCACACAATCAGATGTTACTGAACATGTTTGTTCAATTTTGCACCTTCAACATGTGACAGTTTTCAGCCGCTGTTAAAATGAGTTCATTAAAGAAAGTAAAGGTTTGTCAAACAGCTTTGCATGCAACTCACACTGAAAAAACGATCCTGTTCCTTTTTCAGATGCTGCCTATTTGTATCAAGCCTAGTTCCTGGATTCAAATCAGTTCTATACGTGATAATTTATTAATACCAAAGTGAACTGAACCAGTTTTCTTCATTTAGACACACAACTGCGTGTATGTGCATTGAGCTCATCTAGTTTATGGATGCAGCTTGTTGACCAAGCTGGTTTGTTTTTGTGTGAACTCCTACTTGCATATTTCCTTGAGTGGTTTGTGACAGGAGCTGACTGACTGGAATAAACGTCACAGATGACCAATATGACTCAAAGCCACAGAGGTCAAAGGTGAAGCTGAACCCATGGAAAGATCCCAAACTAGAACACAGCAGAGTGCTGGAAGAGGTTTGGCTGCTTGTAGAACGGTGAAGAGTTGGAGGAACTCAGAACCCACCGTGATCACCGTCCCACAACTGTTGCTGCTGTTGAAGCTGAAGGTCACCATGTGGGTGAGCTCGTTCATCTGACCCCTGCAGGTCTGGTCATTGAGGTGTAAGTCAGAGTAGTCGATGCCTTTGTCCTCCAGGAGACAACCGACCAGAGTGAGATGAAGCAGAGTTCTCGCTGCAGACTGTTGGGTCACCTGAATGTCATAATATTGGTCAGAACAGTTAGAAGTGTTCGTCCAATCTCATTCAGCCCTGTTGTCATGTTGTCGTCACAAATGTCATACCCAATAGAGTTGGTTGATCTGTACTTGGAGGCAAAAATGGCTCGACAGAAGCAGCGAGTGTCACCACCGACCGCGTTCTCACCGCAGAACTCGTGATCGCTGCAGGTCCTGTCCTGACAGAAGGCCTCAGGAGCTACAGAGGGACACACTGACAGATTATTCTGGAAACATGGGAGCAATAAAAATCTAGAGGTAAAATCTTTAAAATAAAATGATGGAGTCATTAAGGTCTTACAGCAGCCGGCCTTTGAACTCCAGCCCTCCAGAGTGTGGTTGCCCTGTAGACTGCAGGCTCTGGCGTAGGCCTTCAGGAACTGACAGTTGAGACCGTCCACTGCAGGATATTTGCACAAAGTGTCAGTGCAGGCGGTAATGTAGGGCTCTGGGTTGATGTCATCATTACAGGAGGTGAAGGGCGCCTCCCTCAGGAGATTACAGCTGTTCCACAGATAAATAAATACCATGAATGGCTGAAAAAAAAATTTCATTGTACAGCTAGAGCACAGCAGAAATATTGAGTCAGAATTGGAGCATGCTGCCTTCTATGTGAAAGGGCCGTAACACACGTTTCCTGTTGTGTGCATCAGTCTGCTCACCGTTTGGTCACATTGCTGCAGTTGATCGTACTGTCAGCAGCATCACTGTACTTAATCTCACAGCTAGGGGGCGACACACAACACAAGGTCAGGACTGTTCCCTGCTCAGGCTCATTCACATAAACTCAATATCTGTAACTCATTCAAAAAGCAGCAGCAGTCAGAGGGACTCTGAGCCTGTGATGAGGTCTGACCTGGTGGAGCTGTACTCAGAGAGCCTCAGTTCACTCAGAGACCTGCTGGAGTTTCCACACAGACCCTCCAGAGATGGAACAGCAGGTCCTGCACAGGTTCAGGACAGAATGGGAGTCAGGTGTAGCTCACTGAATAAAAGCACTGTTTATGTCACAAACTGGAAGAAATTTTAGTATTTTAACCCATGGTTTTTATATGGTGTGGTTTGATTATTAGACTTTGTTTTAAGCTTTCCATGCTTTTATTTTAGTTGGTTTATGACACTTTTCTTTTGAAAATACTTTTTTATTTACTACCTAAATCTCCCCAGTTAAGGCAATGAGCTACACCTGCTCAATCATGACAGAAAAGACGTCTGGTAGGAGCAGCAGAGCTACAGCCATTCATTTCATCAAATGAAATTTTATAGAGCAACAAACTCTTTTTCCAGGCTAAATGAGCATCTTCTACTTTAGTGAGATGCCATTCCCTCTCCAGCTTATGGATTGTTAGGATTATTCTGTAAACTTTCTTCTGTTTACATTGAATTATCATATCTTTTTGTCTTTATTAGTTTTATACTGTTGTTTTATTTTGAAGTGTACAGGAAATACATTCATGCATATCCTCCAGGCTTTTATTGTGAAGGTCTGTAAATAAAAGCAGGTCAAGGGGGTTGTCCCACAGGGAGACCGCTTCCTCTCTGCTCAGTGACCAGCCGTGTCCCTTTGGCCAGGGGGCTGGGCTGAGAGGATGAGGGTTCCTCCTTGCGCAAGTACAAGCTGAAGGGCTGTTGGTGTCTCTGTTCTTTGTTAATTAGAATGATTTTGAACCCATCAGGGTTATCTGCTTTAAGCAGCGCATTTGTGAATTATACCACGAAGTGGCTGATTTGGCATTATATAAATAAAATTGATTTGAATTGTATTGGTGTCTGTGAAACCTTTCCTGGCTGGCCTTTCTTTCTGCTATCCATCCAATCAAAAAGCCCCTTTTCTGTCTTTACATTTACATTCCCCATTCTGAATGAAACACTTCATTTTCCATACCTTCTACATGGATCTGTGCATTGTAGCCATCAAAGAAGATGGAAATGGTGGAATCAAAAAGCGACACTTTAGCTGTGACACCAGTTTGGTCTTGTGAGAGCTCCACACCGTGAACCAGCTGGGGTGAGCTGCTGAGGGTCAGGATCAAGTTGTCCAGCTGCATCACAGCAGAGTTGAGAAAGCACTGAGTGGAACACCTCAAACGCACAAACAGGTTTGTTTCACAGCAGCAATGGCTGCGCTACACTGAACTGTGGCAGTAGGCAGCTTACCCGAACTCTCCCCCTTGTTCCAGGTGAATGTGAATGCCCGGTCCATCCACACGCAGCGTCACACTGTCCAAAAAGCTCACATCTTTACGACGTCGCTCCTGGAAGTTTGCCAGAACATGGAAGTCTGGGACAGATGGAGTTGAGACCAGAGAATACGCACACCGATCCTTGATAGAAGTAACTTGGCCATGGAAGTCAATGACAGAGGGGCCTGTCACAGTGCAGGTGGTGTCCAACATGCAACTGGTGGAGAGAGACAAGGACACACACAATAAACAATATCATGAGTTCACCATGATACCCGATCCATCTGTAAATCACCAGCTGCATAGAATCTTTTATTCAACTTAATGATGTGTAAACAATACCAAAGCGTCGGTGCACGTGTCACACCCAGTGAACCCAAAACAGAAAACGCTGTGTCAAAGAACCAGGATCATGACAAAAAAATTGTTAAAACCTGTCTTTCCCCTACACAATTTCCACAAACACTTCTATTTCCTGAACAAATCATTCACTTTAATTTCAGGTTTTTCATACTTGCTTGCAAAAAAGATTTTTGGGAAATTCTGCATTTGATATGCTCTATTTATCCATCGTGTTATTCTTGTTATGAATGGAATATATACACCTTGATTCAGTTAGTACTTTACCATCAGCTAGTTATGTAAACTCGACCATTCATCACTCACTTGGTGCTCGGATTTGGTTGGTTTTGTATCCTGAAGTGACCATGTATGACAGAACAGAGTGCAAAGTTATTAGCCGATGCTGGTTAGCGTGCATTTCTTCAAATACACAGAGGACATACCCGATGTTTTCTTGACAGCGCTCCAGAGGACCACAGTCAGAGATCTGGAGAGCTGCAGTCTCAGAACAGGTGAGACTAATGCAGGTTTCTGGATCTGAGCTCAGCACCGCACCGTATTCAAACACAACACCTGAGAGATGCAGGAGGGATTAAATCAGTTTGAAAAGTCACAAATCAATGACTAGTTTACCATCTGTAGGCACAAACATCATAGTGAAATTCAAATATTTTAGTTTGACAGAAGGCTTCTGGAGCCTGAGATTCACCTGCGTATCTGCACCCACTGATGTCGAAGAACCTTTGAAACTGACGGTTATCAGGACTGAATGTGACACTCATTAAATCGACTGTGATTCCGTCAACCAGAGCCTCAAACACCTGGACAGAGGCAAACACAACCAATACTATAACCATACAGCAAAGACGACTCATTTCAGGCACATTAAGATGAAAATGGACAAAAATATTTTCTACTTGAAGAAAATGTCCTCGTGACCTCTTGAACTGCAGGAAAAACCAGATATAGGGACTATCTGGATTATACATTAAATTGACTTGAAGGTCCTAACATGCCATTTACAGTACTTCATTACTGTACAAGACTTCAAACCCCTGTGTAGCTGTTTATATACTCACCACTGAACCGTATGCCAGTATTTCCACAATCAGGGCTGTTTGGGACCCAAAGCTGACTGGAACCAAGCCGTACTGTAAGGAGTGAACAGAGAAGATTCAGACAGTGTCAGGAATTCTCCTCTGAAAGCTTTCACAAGTCGTTAGAATGATAAAATATTTTAGTTTTTAAACAGTGAACATGGACAGGAGTGGCCCTCCAATCTCATTGTACATTCTGTATAATGACAACAAAGGCATGCTATTCTATTCTATTCTATTCTATTCTTTTCTATTGACACTGCTCAGATTTAAGTCTTCATGGCAAAGAGCAACACTCACATTTTTACCATTGAGCTCCATGATCAACAACACATAGCATTCCATCCTCTTTCGAATGGTTGGTACTTTGTCGTAAATCAGTTTTTGGATTCCAGAATTTGGGTCTCTTGTCCAAAACCTCACACTCTCTGTGTCGGGTGGAGTCCCCACAAGACAGTCGCCTCCAGTTTCAGGATTGAAAAAGTTGTCAAAACAGAATGCAATATTTTCACTCATGAAGCTCACCTGTTGAAATCAAAGACACAACAAGTCAAACATCTTTTCTACATACCCAGTAAACCTGGCTGAAACACTGACGTTATCTCTTGAGTCAAAGCCGGTTTCTTTCATCTTTCAAACAAGACCAGCCATTGGAAAGAGAGTCAGCAGATGGTTATTTAATATGAAGGTGTTTGCTGGGCAGATTCCTGGACAGCTGAACGGTTGGGGTCAGAGCTGCTCAGGTTTCAGAGCTCTGGCCGTCCTTCAGGTTGATGTTCATATACTCAGCATCACTGCAGAGGACATTAATGAGAGACTGTACTAAAGAGACGACCACACAGCATCAAGTCCAGCTGCCCCCTGAGGGCCTGAACCAGAGTGACCTTCACTAACTGCTGATGTTCACTCTGTCTGCAAACATCATCTCTGCCACAGGTGGAGATGATAGAATCATATAAAACATAAAAAGTTCAGCATTCATCCTACTCACATATATTCGTTCATACTTCTGTCCGTAATATGTGATGGGACATGAGCTGATGTCCAGCACCGAAGAACGAGTGATTACCTGCAGAGTACCTGAAGACATGGAGATGGGTGAGAGGTGTGAGCTACAGCAGAGAAAAGCTGCAGGTTCAGATGCTGGTCTTCATTCACTGATAAATCAAAACTTTTCCTACATTTTTTAACCGTCAGTTGGCAGCTCTTCAAAACAAAGGTGGGTCATGTTTGTCAGATTATCAGCATTTAAAGCTACCTTCATGCCTCATCACCCTCAGTCTTTCTGCTCTTTGTTCCTCAGACTGTTTGCTCTCTGCTTATGTTGTTTCTACTCAAGTAATGTGAGGACACATTTAAGTGTCTGCTTACCTGCCAGTCCAATTAAAGCACACAGGAAGAGCAGGATGCGGAGCATCTTTAAAAGGGCCAATCAGGTGACAGAAATCTGGAAGCCACACAGTTGGGACATCTGTGATTGGTCAGAAAATTGCTGAGCTGACCAGATGAAAGCTCATCCTATGCATGTGATTGTCTCGTCTTTTAAATATTATTTACTGAATTAAATAAAGAAAAAAATTCCGTTAGAAAGATGGGTTGGTGATATATACTTTATAAAAACATTTTAATGGGAAAACTGCATGCTGTTGAGCATCCACATAAATCTGGCTATTAATTCAATAAGTTAACCCAGGGTTTACCAGTGTAGCTATTTAGCTATAGCTATATAGTTTGTTCACATGAAAGGGGTGGCGCTGGCAGCACCTGACCAATCACAAGCATGGACATGTCTACTGGCAGGATTACCCAAACCCCTAAAAATCTCCCGGGGTTGATGACACTATTTTCCAGAGAACTGATTGGTCAAAAGGTGGTGATTTCATACCTGTTAATCTCTAATCTCAAATCTAGAACAAGGTTACATCTGTTACCATGGTGATGTACCTGGTAAGAAGTGAGCCATCTTCATAATACTGAAATTTCTCTCTGTAACTATTTTATATAATGTACCTTGAGGTGACTGTTTGTTGTGATTTGGTCCTATAGAAATAAATAAAATCAAACTGAACTGAAATCTCATGGTTAAGACCAAAGAAATCCCGGATGAGCCTAAATCCTGCTTGACTTGACAGGCATCCATATTTATAGAAAAAAAAGTCCTAAAGCTTAAAGTTCACTCTTGTACCATACCAGATGATGAAAATTGTACATTTTGAAAAGTGGGAAAAGGAAATCACAACAGTTGGAGTTCAAATTGACAAAGTGTACTGATACTGAAAATTTTTTTAAATTACAGAAAGAGAGAGGAGGAGTATGCAGCTCGTCTTACCTTGTGCAGCTCTGATGGTGGAAGAGGAAGATGAAGGCTGCAGCAGGTGGACAGATTCGCCTGTTGTGTCTCTGTGTGAAGACTGCTGCTCTCTCTCCGTTTCTCTTTATGTGCATGCTCTGGGCTGTCCACACCCCAGGGGAGAGAAGGGGTGGAGGTGGAGTCCACAATTTGAGCTACCTGATGTGAGCCTCGTGCCACTGATTGAGCATCCTGAGGGTCAACACCATAGGGGAACAATGAAATGTGAGCTTTTTAGTTATTAAAACAATACCAATGATATATCTGAAATCACTAGTTCTTGAAAAAACAGGTAAAGAAAAGTTAATTTTAGAAAAATGATTATAGTTTCTCCTACATTCAGAGAACGTGTGAGCATGCATGCTACAGCAGGCACTGCCAACCTGTTCTCAAGTTCTATCTCACATTAAGTTTCAAAAACCCTCCCCTACGTCAGCTTTGGAGATAAGAAAAAAACAAACAATATATCTCTGCACTATCAGCATGCAGCTGGGCTGTCCTTGGGGTTCATCATAAACTCAAAACATCCAGTTCTGTCACTAAGCAGAGGTCACTGCACTCATGAAGGCTCCACTGAGGC
Organism: Pterophyllum scalare; assembly: GCA_024447675.2. Classification (NCBI taxonomy): domain Eukaryota; kingdom Metazoa; phylum Chordata; class Actinopteri; order Cichliformes; family Cichlidae; genus Pterophyllum; species Pterophyllum scalare. Next base: position 63,199 of record JAMQGT020000641.1, on the reverse strand, counting down.
TAAATTAGCTCATGTCTCACCAGAGGAAATCCCCCAAAAAGTCTGTTATGATTGTCTCTTTGTTAATATCAAATCAGCACCAAATTCTGTTATCATAATTGTTTTTAATTATTCTTCGTTGGCTGTCGGGGGAGCCCTGTGACAGCCTGGCGACCTTTACAGGGTGTACCCTGCCTCTTGCCCTGTGTCAGCTGGGATTGGCTCCAGCCCCCTCGTGACCCTGAACAGGTTAGGCAGAAGAGAATGGATGGATGGATGGATGGATGGATGGATGGATGGATGGATGGAAGGATGGATGGATGGATGGCTCTGACATGCAGATGTATCCACTGAGTGGTCTCACTATGTTTTCCAAGAGGTAAAATAAGAGTGCAGGTGTGGAAAGGAGGAGCATGCAGCTTGTCTTACTTTCTACAGCTCTGATGGAGGATGAGGAGGATGAAGGTGGACAGATTCACCTGCTTGACAGATTATCTGTGGTTGGAATATAAACTAAACAAATCTATTAAATTATTGTGATTAAATTAAAGGAAGGTTTCCCTGATGAACCATGGCAGGAAGAAGCATAATGAACGGTCATCATGATAGAAGTCAAAATCCCATCAAACTCAAAACAATCAAACTCTACTTTGATTGTGCCTTGTTACCACAGTAAAAACCCATATTACAGATTGATTTTGACATCAGCAGAATAACACTAAAAACAACTTTAGGAAATTGAAGAGAGAATTTGTAGAAGGCAACATATAATATAGAGTAATGAATTTAATATGAATGTTTACAGTTATTTTATTTTTTGTTTCGGGCACACAAAAATAAATCAAGGGACATTTTGGTCAAAATTGCGATTAAATACATCAAATTAAATCTCTTGATCTGCTCTATGTACTGTCTAAATTACAGAAGTAAAATATTAACAGAAATGGAGTTATTCAACAAAGAACAAAATACTTAACTGCCAAACGGGTCTAAGTGCACTTACGACAAAGACAAGATTATTGTTCATTAAGCATTGTGTCACCAATTTGTAAAAAGAAACATGCTTTTAAAAAAACCTAAAATCAGTAAACAACATGAGAAAACTATGGTCATTTTTTGTTTTGACTCTCCTGTAAAGTTGGTGAAATGTCACCTACGCCCCTATGGCTCCAATCCCTCAAAATGATCCATCATAAATGCACATCAATCAGTGAGACTGAAGCCAGCAGAAGCAAAAAGCTTACACACCTAACTCAAAATACCTTTAATATCAGAACAGTACAAAATATAAACAGTCTGGCAGGGTCTTTGATTTTGCATTGAACATCATTTTAATTATTTAATTATAAACTGAGACTGGATTTTAGAAATAATGATTTTGTGTGCTCACGATAGCTGCATTATTTTTCAGGCTTGTTTTTGCAATAAGACTATATCATTGACTAAAGTTTTCTAAGTGGACCCTCACACTGCTACACAATAAATCATAAATGGAAGGATCAGTGTGTAGTAAATTATAAATAAGGCATTATGAGTCAGCAAATCTTAAGTTTTATAGAAAATATCAAGTGTTGTTGAGATTTTTACCTTTGTGTTATTAAAACGGTGCTTCCTGCTGTCAATTACAACCCCTAGGAACTTTGTATCAAGAACTCTTGCAATTTCAACACCACTGATTTTGAGTTTAATCTCTTTAAGCACCTCTTTTTTAATTTTCTAATACCATAAATTTAATTTTTGATATATTGAGAGACCCATTGTTAACATCAAAACAAGCTCTGAGCAGCTTCAGTTCCTCTTCTGTTAGTGTCAAAAGTTTATTAAAATTTCTACCAGAAATTTTTGTCAAGTTTTTGTCAAGTTTTTCCAGTAACTGTCTATGATCAACAGGATCAAAAGCTTTTGTTAAATTCTTATATACATAATCAAGCATTATCAAGCGCAGAGGTGATCTGCATGACTGCATATGCAGCAGTCCAGTTTTTCCTAAATCCAAAATGTTGTTCACACAGCAATTCATTTTTTTCCCGCAAAAGAAGATCCAACCCTTTAACAAAAAGTTTTTCCAATATTTTGGAAAATTGTTAAAGGAGAGAAATGGGTTTATAGTTTTCCATATTAATTTAATTTGATATTCAGCAACAGAACAACACAAAACCTGAATGAACTGAAAAACATCTCCAGCTAAGATGATGCTCCCACTATGGGTTTACTTTGTGATTGAAATGTTCAATAAAAGCATTGCCGAATTAAAAACACATAAGGTAAAGCAGGTCCATTCAATAAATGGTTATCATAAAGTTGAATTATCAAAAAAAAGATAAAAGGCTTTAGTTATAAGAGGATAAATACAATATATATAGTAAAGAATGTGCAGGTTTTCATTTGTGACAGTTTTTAAAAAAATTAAAACTAGAAAACAGTTACAGTCACTAACATAAGTACAGAAACAAGGATTTTTCTTCAGCCATTGTTTATTATGTTAATAACAGGTTTTCTTGTGTGATCTTTAGACCTGGACTACTGTATTTGCTATGCTGCTTGCCTCTCTGTGCGTAAGATTTGAATTCTGGGATTTTTTTCCAAGTGTCCTGCACTTGGTTGGTTAACATTTCTACTAGAGGGAAAATTTAAGGCTTGTTGTATAAAAACTAATATTCATTATACTGACAGATTTTAGAGGGACACTCTAGAGTTGAGTGTCCGCTTCATGCCAGGAATGAGTCGCTGCCCCGAGGGGAAGAGTTAAAGTAGCTCAGGGTCTTGGTCATGAGTGAGGGGAGAGCCAGGCAGATGGACTGGTGTGGTGTCTGCTCTGATGTGGATGCTGTAGCGATCTGTTGTGGTGAAGAGAGTGCTAAGCATGAAAGTAAAGCTGGGCAGTCTATGTTCCTCCCCTCACTCTTAGCCATGAGCTCCAGGTAGTGACCAAAAGAAAGAGATTGCAGAGACAAGTAGTGAAAATGAACTTCTTCTTCTGAGCTCAATTATTTGGCTCGGAGAAGAGCTGCTACTACTACTCCACACTGAAAGGACTCAGTTTTGGTAGTTCTTTCATCTGACTGTGATGCCTCTTTTGGGCCTCCTAGACGAGGTGTTTCAGGCATGTCCTGCTGGGATGACACACCATGGAAGACCCTGGGTAGAGATCACATCTCTCAGCTGGCTTGGGAATGCCTCAGTGCCCCACCAGCAGATCTGGAGAAGGTGGTCAATGACAGGGAGCTCTGGGTGCCTCTGCTTGGACTGCTGCCCCCACAACCAAGACTCAAATACTGTAGGTAGCAGAAAATGGATGAATTTTACAAGTGTGACTATGAACAGGTTTCTCATATCTTACAATGAAAGGTTTAACTTTCTTCCATTAGTTTTACTTCAGGGCTGTTGCAGCAGGAGAGAAGAAAAGCTTGTAAAGACAGTTTATCCACTGTTTGGATATCATATGATGCATTTGAGTACACAGTGTTTTTGCAAATTATCAGACTAACGTTATGTATGTGTTATCTGTCCTTGACACAAATACTCTGTGGGCATGTAATCAGTATGCGTCATCGTGGGGTCTGAATCAAGCAGCATGAGGCTTGTTCAAACAGCATATTTTTTTAATTGCAGCTTATATAGCCTCACATTGTTTATTATTTTCTTTTTTTAATTAAAGTAAAAGAAAAAGAAATTACAAAATCTGTCAAGCAAAAACAACTTGACTTGTTGTATCTATGATATATAATAAACCCCTAAAATCATAACATCTTTCACAAATCATTTTAAATCACTGTTATTCTTCTGAAGAACCTCCAGACAATGAATAATTTTATAGCTGATTAAATTGAAAACAGTGCTTTGATGAATGGGTACCAAAGCTGAGAAAAATGATGGACAATGCAGGGCAACATGTATCCTTTTCTGTGGCAATATGATATGTGCCTGCATGTATGTCTTGAAGTGCTGGGAGTGGGCCTATGAATTGCTCTCTGGGTGACAGCTAAGAACCACAGCTTTCTCGTGAGGCCTTAATAAGGCTCCAGATGTCTTGGTCAAAGAGACTCTTTTACTCATTTGTTATAGTTTTAGCATTAACTTACAAAGCAGCTCCTGGTGAATAAAGTAATACAGGAATATTCACCCATTTCAATTCAATTCAGTTTTATTTATATAGTGCCACAACAACTGTTTCTTCAAGGTGCTTTTTGTATATTATAGGGTAAAGACTCCACAGTAATACAGAGAAAACCCAAATAATCAGAGAACCACCTTTGAGCAAGCACTTGGTGACAGAGGGAAAGAAAAACTCCCTTTTAACAGGAAGAAACCTCCAGCAGGACCTGGCTGAGGGAGGGGCAGTCATCTGCTGCAACCAGTTGGGGTTCAGGGAAGGGAGACAGTGCAAAGGACACACTGTGGAGGAGAGCCAGAGATAAGTGGAAACAGAAATTTTACAACACTCAGATCATATATCAGATTTGGGGATGTGGAATTCAGATCATAATGCTGATTGAAAAAGCTGCCAGACGAGACAGGCTTAAGCAAACAAACAAACAAATACCAGTGGACAAAGGAGACCGGTGGTTCCCATCGCCACAAAAAACACAGAAGTCCGAGCAGTTTGGAAAAAAATTTATGGGATGCTAACAGAGAGAGGACTATTGTCAACGTAGTGTTACCTGTGCCAATATAACGATGCCACGAGGAGAGTGGAGATGAAGCCACCAGGTGGCAGACTACACTTGGCACAACAGAGAGGAGGTTAGAGCAATGTGCAGGTGCGGGGTGTGTTGTCATATCTATGCATGGGCATGAATTGCAAGAAGGCCAGGGAAGTTTGAAGCCACTTTTTTTCTGGTAAAAACAGTGCTGACCTCCTCAGTGTTTCAGTCATCCTTCAGATGATCAGATCATAGCTTTGTTACTTTGTGGGTTACATGATGCTCAAAATTATTATTAGTTTTTGTCTTCAGTATTGTGAACCATGCTTAAATGTTGTGTGTTGTGTTGGTGTTGAAAATGTGGCTGAATCACAGCTATAAACTGGACATGCCTATGGGTATAAATAAAGTAACCTGAACCTGAACAGTTTCACTTCCACTTGGCAAGTAGTTTGTGAGTGTTTGCAGATATATATTGGCATCTTTGATGTGCTAACCACCAAAGCAATCACAAAGAAGGTTTTGGCACAGCCCCCTCTTTGTGACCAATTTCACCAAACAAAAGCCAGAAACCGCTTGCCAAAGAGTTGTGAAATGCACATATTTGGAGGTTGCCAGGTTATTGCCAACCAGTCTCTAGTCCTGTGCTACTGATGCCTAATTATGATGTTTGTGATTCAAACTTGTGTCTCAGGTATGAGCAGTAAAATCCTTTGCTCCACTGCCAATCCTTCTGACCTCCAAATGTGAAGTTATTTGTCCTTTAAAAACTGTACACATTATTGTACACAGCTATCAATCAGCACACATGACAGCAGGACATGACAAAATGTTAAAAATTTGTGTCCACGGTATTGGAAAGTAGGAAAGTCATTGTAAATGGCAGTGAGAGTCTGATTTATTGTAAGGGTATCACAATCCATCAGTCTTTGATGATATATATGGACTGATATTAACTTGAAGGAAGCTAAAATGCTATACAGTAATGTTGGCTGGTTCCTCAGTCATCTGGGTTAGTGAGTCGAATAACCCAGATCATATGAGTCCTCTGACTAGCTGTTGCTGCTAAGTAAAAAAACCCAAGCGAGTGAGAACGGAGTAGCAGACTTACTGAAAACCCGGAGCACCCAGTTCATTCTGGAAACATTCTGGAAAGCACTCACTGGAAACACCACTGACTCAGGTGATTCAGCAAAACCAGGTTAATAACTTCACTCCAGTCAGTGAGTTATGTAAATAATAAGGGGGGAAGGGGTGGGGAACATGACTGATTTACTCAGATTAACCTGAGTACATTAAATGAATCCACTACCACCACTAATAAGCAAGTTAAAGAATTTAAAGAAAACAGTAGGCATGAAAGAAATACCAAAGAAAGTATTAAAGCCTTGCTTACTATTAAATGTGCTTTTCTGTTTATTCAAGAATTAACTTAAAAAATTATGCATGAAATAAATCAATCTTTAAATCCATTTCAAATTTTACAAAGGATCCGAGAATACTTCTTACTTGCATGAGCATCAGCCTTCTTAGCAAATTTTTTAAAATGCAAAGTATTCTGAATGTACGGCTGACCTAGTATCAGAATCTGTGTACATCCGGTTCATGAACACAATAGATTTGGAAAAAAATAGAACCAGCACTGATCACATCCATTAATTAACATTTAATAAAGGTCAGTCTAGATCAGTAGTGGGCCGTTAATGTTCCCAAGGAGCCACGTGAGAAACTGGGACTGTTTTCGAAGGTCACATCAATAAGCTAAACTTAATTCTGCTCAATATTTATTTTAACTCTTTAAAAACTAAACTTAATCAATCTTCCGCAAAACAAGTGTAAACAAAATGTGCATGTTTTTGTAAAATTTCAGAGATTTTTAACTTGAAACAAAATGCTTTTGCTATTGTGCTTGTAGTGGAATAACTTTATCTACAGTTTTTCAGTTTTTTTCTCTCGTTCAGTGAAAGAAAGCTTTTCTGTTTTGGGCTTTAACAAGTGCATTAAAGTCAGGTTCAATGTCTGAGGTTGAAATGCAAAGGACAGTGGACAGGTGATCATCACTGAGAGAGGATTTGTGATGGGAAGTTCATGGGAACTTCATCACTGAGAATGTTTGTTTACATATGAAGAAAGATCCAAAGAGAACCAACATGCCTTATGTGTGGACAGTTCACTTCTTTGAGAGAAGAATAAAAATCTAGCAGGGATAGTGACTTGATAATGACAAGCGTTCTTCAAGCAGTGAATCAAAAGTGTTCCAAGTTGTGATTTAGTACGCTTGCCTTGATAAAGTTAACTGGTTTTCATTACAACATCAAAATAATGGTTTAGCACTGACCTACACAACATCTCCTGATGTACAATACACTGTAAAAGTACCAATTTGGGTTCATTCCAGTCACTTTACCTTGCATCTGCTTCAAAAGTCAGACATTTTTCCCTGTCGGATTTGGACAGCCATTGGTTGGAACACCACCCAGTTTCAGCCCCAGCCTATCCAAGCATGCAGTTTTATGGAAATCTGAAATAAATCCATTTACACTCAAACAAATTCTTCGCAAGGTTTTAATTTGTCTTTGCATAGGGGCCAAACAACAGCATAGAGTAGAGCAGCAATCTGCATGACATTTGACAATGGATGGTAAGCACAGAATCCTTTAGAGGGAGAAGTTATTTACCTGCCATGGTCGCAGAATACAATCAGAGCAATCAGTGCAAAGATAGCTTGTGCAGATGAGTATCTCTTGCATTTAAAGATTATATAGAGACAGAACATTATTCTATGGAGCTGAAAGCACTTAAATTTGTTGTTAACCAAGGCAATGCTCCTCCTGTTACCATGTTTTAAATACATTAAAAACTGCCTAAGTTTGATTAAAATGAACCATGTAATTTTGTCTGACTTATTAAAAAAATCCATCTTATTTGTAAGTCAGATTAAATGGTAAATGGACTAGCTCTTATATAGCTCTTATATATATATATATATATATATATATATATATATATATATATATATAGCACTTTTCTACTGTGACTGAGTGCTTATACTACATGTTTACATTCACCCCATGAGTACTTCCATGTGTAACTAAGCTAAGTGCTTACTGTCTAAAATTCATACTCCAACACTTGTGTCAGAGAGCAACTTGGGGTTCAGTATCTTGCCCAAGAATACTTTTGCATGCAGCCTGGAATTCCACAATACACGTGGAAATGAAGCCAAACAAAGCAAAAGATTCATTCAACCATGATAAACACCACAGAACGCCACTCATAATCACTCGTACCTGTGACCATCAAACCTAAGAACACCTGGGCTATTTTCACTTGTAATATCTTGTTTAAATTATACATAGAAACTATAGAAACATAGAAATTTTGGAATATTTAATTTTAATCTAACATTGATATTTACCTAAGATTTACTTATTTCATGTATTTTTAATGTAGAACTTAGATTTCCTATGTTTCATATACATATTTTTAGTGAGCATCTGTAACAAAACAGTTTTCACCTGGGATTAATAAAATGTTCTGATTCTCATTTTGAAACAGCTCTGAACCCAAATTTATCACAATGTCAGATCTATTCAGCTGCACAGCTGGGAAAAAAAACTCTTCCTTTGGTCCTTGAGGTTTATATGCTGCATCTTCATACTGCTGCACATTCAGGTCCATATTGGAGACTGAAGATTCCACTCAGAATGTTCTTTAAGATCTGCAGCTTGATGTTCTTCTTGATGTTCTTCTGTCATCAGATCAAGTCACTGACACAGTGACTTGAATACTATCAGCAGACCCCTCACAGTTCTGTGGTGAAGAGGTCTCATACACAACTCTCCCCAATCCTCCCCAGGGCATTTATGCCCTGACCCTATTTTTCACATATTCTGTTAAAACAAAGTCCAACAAGAGTAACAACAACAACAACAACAACAACAGCAAGGCTAACAATGACAACAGTAAAAACATGTCCAGTCTTGACCCCTCCATCCTCTGTGTGTCCTGCTGTTGGACCTGCAGGTAGAAACAGGTGTGAGGTGTCAGCTGTCAGGTAGGTGATGAGTGAAGAACAGAACAGAATCCATTTCCTCTTCAAACTGCTGTCAGACATTATCTACTGCACTCTGATCACATCACTCAGACCAGCTGCTTTCTACAAAGTCTCATCAACAACATCTTTAGAAACAAACATCAACAACCAGGAAGCAGCTTCACCTCTGATCACAGACACACTGAACTCTGCTCACTCACCTGGAGGAATAACATTCAGGTAGATGATGCAGATGGGGTCGGTCTTCAGATTAGCTCTCCTCCTGCGGTTTGCTCCTGTGTAGATGCGACACTCATATTTACCTGTGTCGTTAAGGGTCACATTCTTCAGAACCAAAGACACCTCTTCATCCTTCATCTGTCTGTCCAGCAGATCCACCCGGTCCTTAAAGTATGTATGTTGGTTGGCTCTATCAGGATGACCGTCCAGGAACAACAACACATATTCTTTCTCCAGTTCAGGTCTGCTCCACTCTACAACTGTGAGGAGCTTTGTGTTTGGAGCTCGACATGGCAGAGTGACAGTCTGTCCTTCGATGGCTGTAACATTCGTCTGGACTGAAGGAAGGAGGAAACACAGAGCAGAGAGGATGATTAACAGCTTCAGTGATACCAAAGAAATCAGAATCAAGTGTTTTCTAACTGGAAGTCAAAAAAATTAATGAGGAGAGATGAGTGAGCATTTTCTTTTCAGGAAGTGGATGAGTAATATTGCTGCTTCATCACTCATTCAAACATTGGTCACTTTTAGGTTATATTTCCTGTTTTATTTTGGCAGTCTTTGTCCCGTGTGTTTATTGTTCAGTTTTACTTTCCCCAATCTCATTTCCGTCATTGTTCCCATACAGGGGTTGGACAATGAAACTAAAACACCTGCCATTTTAGTGTGGGAGGTTTCATGGCTATATTGGACTAGCCTGGTGGCCAATCTTCATTAATTGCACATTGCACCAGTAAGAGCAGAGTGTGAAGGTTCAATTAGCAGGGTAAGAGCACAGTTTTGCTCAAAATATTGCAATACACACAACATTATGGGTGGCATACCAGAGTTCAAAAGAGGACAAATTATTGGTGCACGTCTTGCTGGCGCATCTGTGACCAAGACAGCAAGACTTTGTGATGTATCAGGAGCCACGGTATCCAGGGTAATGTCAGCATACCACCAAGAAGGACCAACCACATCCAACAGGATTAACTGTGGACGCAAGAGGAAGCTGTCTGAAAGGGATGTTCGGGTGCTAACCCGGATTGTATCCAAAAAACATAAAACCACGGCTGTTCAAATCACGGCAGAATTAAATGTGCACCTCAACTCTCCTGTTTCCACCAAAACTGTCCGTCGGGAGCTCCACAGGGTCAATATACACGGCTGGGCTGCTATAGCCAAACCTTTGGTCACTCGTGCCGATGCCAAACGTCGGTTTCAATGGTGCAAGGAGTGCAAATCTTGGGCTGTGGACAATGTGAAACATGTATTGTTCTCTGATGAATCCACCTTTACTGTTTTCCCCACATCCGGGAGAGTTACGGTGTGGAGAAGCCCCAAAGAAGCGTACCACCCAGACTGTTGCATGCCCAGAGTGAAGCATGGGGGTGGATCAGTGATGGTTTGGGCTGCCATATCATGGCATTCCCTTGGCCCAATACTTGTGCTAGATGGGCGCATCACTGTCAAGGACTACCAAACCATTCTGGAGGACCATGTGCATCCAATGGTTCAAACATTGTACCCTGAAGGTGGTGCCGTGTATCAGGATGATAATGCACCAATACACACAGCAAGACTGGTGAAAGATTGGTTTGATGAACATGAAAGTGAAGTTCAACATCTCCCATGGCCTGCACAGTCACCAGATCTAAATATTATTGAGCCACTTTGGGGTATTTTGCAGGAGCGAGTCAGGAAACGTTTTCCTCCACCAGCATCACGTCGTGACCTGGCCACTATCCTGCAAGAAGAATGGCTTAAAATCCCTCTGACCACTGTGCAGGACTTGTATATGTCATTCCCAAGACGAATTGACGCTGTATTGGCCGCAAAAGGAGGCCCTACACCATACTAATAAATTATTGTGGTCTAAAACCAGGTGTTTCAGTTTCATTGTCCAACCCCTGTACTAAACACACTGTTGATAAAATCCTCTGTCATTCTGCTTTTTGAAATTAACAGATGGGTGTATCATGGTCTTTTTAAAAGTTTTGAAAACGTGTTTTCCATCCACTCATTGAATATACCAACAATATTCATATCCACCAGTTTCAAAGTCCACACCTCTTTCAGGGTTGATTCAGGTTTCTGATATTGCTGTTTAATGTGTTGCTAAACTGTTTTATGTATCCTTGGATGTTATGGAATTTGACATATTGGCTTCTGTTGTTAAAGTTCATATGTTTTCCTTTAATGGAAATATTCATCTGTGTAATAAATTTAGTTGCTGTTATTATCATTATTTTCCAACTCTGTATCATGTTCCATATATTGTGTTTCATATTCTGTATATGCAAGTTTGCAGTTTTGATTTGCATGCAAACTATCAGTAAATGTGATATAGTTTGGATGTGTATTCTTGATATATGAGTTTGTATTTCCCACACATGAGCTGAGGAAAGCCTCCTGACCTCCTGCTTCACCTTGTGGCATAACAGCTGCTGGTTGAAGATAAAAAACAAACAAAAAAAAATACACTGCAGCCAGTGGTTATATTGGGTCAGAGAACCACTGGCTGCAGATTCCCCACCTTCACTAATACTGACACCAGCACGTGCATGAAGAAAACACCTGCATCATGAGAGATCTATTCATCCAGCACAGGGCCTGTTTGTCCCTCTCCCATCAGGCAGAAGGTAGCACAACATCAGCTGCATATGTCACAAACACACAAACAGCTGATATACTGAACTCACATTACTTCCAAGATCCTTGTCAGTAAGTAAGAAGTAAGTAAGAACAAACAACATATTTCAGGAAGTCAGTTGGGTACAGATGATATTCTCTGTTAGTCTAACACAGTACAGACAGCACTGCAGGTGCACCCTGCGTCTGGCTCAGTGAGTCAGCCACTCTGGCCCTGGATACGCAGTTAAAAAAAGAGATGGATGGATTATAATATATACCAAGTAAAAAACTAATGAAAGAGAGATAAACTCACCAGAAGAAGATCCCACTAAAATATTAAAAATCATTATTATCAGGAGTCCTACTGTTTCGGACATTGTGATGCTTCCAACAGAGACAAAAACCTGTCTGGGACACTTTCACTTTTGTTTTCAGGCTCTGCCAATGAGATCTGACGACAACCAATGAGAGTATGCTGATTTAGCCTTTTTTCTCTTTCCTGTGTTTACCTGCTGTGGTAATTTAAGTTGGCCTCACAGCAGTCAAAAAAATCGAGGGAACATTCCTGTTACAGCGAGTGCAAGAGAGAGAAAAGGAGAGAGGCTGCAAGTTTACATTTTCCACAGATGTACTGAGACATCATGACATCCTGCATTACCATAACATTATTAACTGCAAAAAGATGCTGCACTACAATGAAATGCTTACCAAGGGCAGCACTCTGATTTAGCCTCCTTTCTCTCTCCTGTGTCCATCTCAAGTTTCACCTAACAGACTCCTGCTCTCAGATCTCAGTTTGACAGACCCACATTTCAACCTTTGAGTGTAAATAAGAATCTAAGAGCTAATTTGAGAAAATAAGAATAAAAATAATGGGGAAAAAAACAATAAGTCTAATTGATGTGAATTAATTAGTTGATGTTAGTTTGATGTTAATTTGACTGTTCGGTTAAAAAAATGTGAAATAATATTTATGCTTTCCTGTTCTGACCACTTTGAAATACAACTTAATTTAATTAAAAATACAGAAATTTTACTTTTTTCGTTCTTTTTCTTTCTTTATTTCTTTTTTTGTCAGGGTATTTAGTGTTTTTAGCCCTGGGTTTATTATCAGCCAAACTGATTATGTCAGTGAAGAGGAAACAAAGTAATTTGAATACTTTGAGGATTGTGAGCTGAAGGATTTTATGGGTTTGTTATCTTGGATTGTGCTGCTGTGGGTCTACAAGGCTGGGATCTCTGCAGCAGGATCTGGAGGAACTTGCCACTCTTTTTCTTTTTAATAATTTTTTTTTCTTTGCAATGGCATTACTATTGCAAAGATAAAAATGCACAGACACTTTCCCCATTTCTCTTTTTATTTTAAACCTTTATTTTACCAGGTAAAATGTTTGAGAACCAGTTCTCATTTACAAACATGACCTGAATTCCAGTTCCAAAAGAGAACTTGCCCAGAGGCTTCTGAGCCCTGGTTTACATGTTTGACGCCCCTGCTGTAAGGTCTGATGAGACTGAGATTGTGTATCTATACATAATACAGCTGCAAGGTCCCCACAGATTAGAGCAATAAAGAGCTGAACACTGATTTTGCACTCATTTTAACACAACTTCATTTGATATTATATGAAACTAGTGAGAGATTCTAAACTCATCAGAAACATGTTTAATGAGGCCACAGATGGAGCTAGTTCCAAACCGCATGCTTAGTGGTAGCACAGTGGTGTAGTAATGAGCACCATCTCCTCACAGGAACAAGCTCCAGGGTTCAAGTCCACTGGATTGCTGGGCTGCTTCTCCTCATGCCTGTGTGGGTTCTCTCTTCCTTCCACACTCCAAACATATGCATGTTATTTTAATTGGTGATTCTAAATTTGCAGTTGATGTGAGTGGTTAGCCCTGTGACAGCCTGGAGACCTGCCCAGGGTGTATCTCGCCTCTATGACAGTTGGGATAGCCTCCAGCCTCACTGTGAGCCTGAAATAGATAAGTAGGAGAAAATGGATGGAGAGACAGCCTTGAAGCAGTGGTGGAAAGAGTTTCTACTTAAAAATAGGAGCAAGCCTTTTTATGCAGAATTTATGCAAACTAGTAGCTCTTGAGGGAATATAATTTAAATAATAATTTGAATGATTTCACTCTGGGTGTTTTGTTGTAAGCAGATTAACTTGTTAAATTAACGGGTGGCGTTGGCACAGTGGGTAGGTGCTCACCTCGCGACTGGAGGGTCGGTCGCTCGAGTTCCTCTCTGAGTGCATCCTGTCATTGTGTCCCTGGGCAAGATACTTAACCCACATCGCCTAAGTGTGAATGTGGTTGTGCGATTGGTTATTGGTGGTGGTCGGAGGGGCCGTAGGCACAAATTGGCAGCCACGCCTCTGTCAGACTGCCCCAGGGTAGCTGTGGCTACATTAGTAGCTTACCACCACCAAGTATGATTGAGGTGCGAATGAATGGTGCACAGAATTGTAAAGTGTCTTTGGGTACCTTGAACAGTGCTATATAAGACTAAGGCATTATTATTATTATTAAAGAGCTGTTGATGGAGGTAAACTCTGAACTGAAGTGAAACACAGGTTACAGTAGGGGGGGGGTACACTACCAAAAAGAGTATTTTCTTTGGAACTGTAACATTAGAATACACACATCAGTCCAAATATGTGGGACTGACGTTGATGAACTTATGAATCATGAAGTTTGAACTGGAATTATGTTTCCACATGCAGCTGGGAGACTGTTGGGCCCTGTTGTAAACATTGTTTTTTCTGCGTGTGCCATATGTAAGTTTGAGGTGATCTGGGACGGACTCCTGGAACAATAAGGTGATAATGCGAAACATCCAGTCAGTCAGAGTAATTAGGAAGCTTTTTATTTGATACATTAGATATATTTGATACATTATGATGGCACCATATATATATATATATATATATATATATATATATATATATATATATATATATATATATATATATATATATATATATATATATATATATATATATATATATATAGTAAGATTTATGATGCCTGGCATCTAAATATAGAATCTGTCTGATTGTGTATGTCAACTTGCCAACAGCAAAGTTACTTTGCAGATTTGAAAAACAGTAATTAAGATATTTTTTGAAAGCCAGAAGCGAGAGTACACATCACAATAAAGCCAAACTACAGCACTGAACCTAGCCTGTCAAGATGTCAGATATATTTAGTTGCACAGCTGGGAAGAGAAATTCTTCTTATTCTTAGAAAATGCTCCACGCTTCTAATTCCGTTGTTTTCATTTTCTGTAGATCAAAAGAACAGCAACAAGCACACAATCACTGACAGACCAACTGGCGGTCCAGCAGATCCTCCTGCGTTACCTGCAGGTAGAAACAGGTGTGAAGTGTCAGCTGTCAGGTAGGTGATGAGTGAAGAACAGAACAGAATCCATTTGCTTTTCAAACTCCTGTCAGACATTATCTACTGCACTCTTATCACATCACTCAGACCAGCTGCTTTCTACAAAGTCTCATCAACAACATCTTTAGAAACAAACATCAACAGCCAGGAAGCAGCTTCACCTCTGATCACAGACACACTGAACTCTGCTCACTCACCTGGAGGAGGAGCAACTCTCAGGTAGATGATGCAGATGGGGTCGGTCTTCAGATAAGCTCTCCTCCTACGGTTTGTTCCTGTCTTGACACGACACTCGTATGTTCCTGTGTCTTTAATGTTCACATCGTTCAGAACCAAAGACACGTCTCCATCCTTCATCTGTCTGTCCAGCAGATCCACCCGATTCTCAAAAGATGGAAGCTGGTTGGCTGGATCAGTATGACCGTCCAGGAACCAAAAAACATATTGTTCCTCTATGTCTAGTCTGCTCCACTCAACAACTTCAAGGAGCTTTGTGTTTGGAGCTTGACATGAAAGAGTGACAGTCAGTCCAATCGAGGCTGTGAGGTTCATCTGGACTGAAGGAGAGAGGAAACAACACAGGGCAGAGAGTATGGATTCACAGCTTCAGAAATCAGAATCAAGTGTTTTCTAAGTGAAACTCAAAAGCAGTCTAAAAAGATACATGAAGGAGAGATGAGTGATGAGAGTGAGTAACATTGCTGCTTTTTTTGCATGACTATTTTGCATGAATTGAGAATTTTAAATCTCACATCTCTAAGCCCATCCAATCTTGCTTCCTTCACCTAAGAAACACTGCAAACGTTCAATTTGATTTTATTCATATAGCACCAAATCACAACAAAAAGTCACCTCATTGTGGTTTATATTGTGGGTAAAGACCCTACAATGATTACAGGGAAAACCCAACAATCAAAACGACCCCCTATGAGCAAGTACTTAGCAACAGTGGGAAGGAAAAAACTCCCATTAAAAAGGAAGTAAACTGTTAAAATCTAATCATGGAGATGGTTCCACAGAAGAGGGGCCTGAAAGCTCAAGGCTCTGCCTCCCATTCTACTTTTAAGTATCCTAGGAACCACAAGTAAGCCAGCAGTCTGAGCGTGAAGTGCTCTATTGGGGTGATATGGTACTATGAGGTCTTTCAGATAACATGGAGCCTGATTATTCAAGACCTTGTATGTGAGGAGAAGGATTTTAAATTGTATTCTAGATTTAACAGGGAGCCAATGAAGAGAAGCCAATATGGGAGGAATATGCTCTCTCTTTCTAGTCCCTGTCAGTACTCTAGCTGCAGCATTTTGGATCAGCTGAAGGCTTTTCAGGGAGCTTTTAGGACAGCCCAATAATGAATTACAATAGTCCAGCCTAGCAGTAAAGCAAAGCCATCCAGGGTAAGTATCTGGTTTGACACCATGTTTCTAAGATTTGTAGGGTGGAGTACAAGAACTTCAGTTTTATCTGAATTCAGAAGCAGGACATTAGAGGTCATCCAGGCCTTAATGTCTTTAAGACATTCCTGCAGGTTAACTAATTGATGTGTATCATCTGGCTTTATGGATAAATAAAGCTGGGTATCATCTGCATGCATCCAGTCTTTTTTGGCTACTCTTTATAGAACTGTAATGTTATATTTGTTGCAATTTCTGCAGCCCTCTGGGCAGATCTCTCAGGAACAAAGTACAATTTTGTTATGATCCTGGGCTGGTGGCCCAGTGTTTTGTGTTCTTTTGGTTCTGTTAAGTTATTTCTCTGGTTATGTTTATTGGCTTTCTTTTGTGTAGGTCTTCAGTTTGTTATAGTTTTAAGTTTAGCTTGGTTTATTTCCTGTTCTTTTCTTCCCTCTGTTCTTGTGTTTCTGGCGTCTGTGTCTTCCCCATGTTATCACATGTTTAGATTCCCTTTGTAATCAGTCTCTTTTGTCCAGTCTTCTGTGTTGTCTTGTTTTTTTTGTTTTTGTTCGGTTACTTCCTGTTTTATTTTGACATTCTCATGTTCCCTGTACTTTGTGTTATTAGTTTCATTTGTTGCACCTGTTGTTCCCTTGCTGTTTCCGCTTACCTCATTTACCTAGTGTGTGTATTTAACCCTCACTTCTTCTCTGTTCTTCGTTTTGGCGTTGCTGTTGATTCCCCTGCTGTGTGACTTCATTCTGCTTTATCTTGAGTTATAGAGCTGGCACCTGTCCAGGCCCAGTATGGTTATGCGTATTGTTTCCCATCCCGTTGATTCAACAATCTCCTGTTAAGTTCCAGTTTTGTCTGCTGAGTCCTGCATTCTGGGTCCATCCTCTCCGGCTACACAGAACATGTGCCAATTTCTAATGTCAACGATCGTTTTTACCCTCATTAATGAAGAATATATGAAAGTCACTTCGTCAAGAAGTGATTGCAGTGCACACTATCCTAAAGACCACTATTCAGATGATAAATTGCCACTGTGTACAGTGTGGTGGCATGTACATGCAGTGCAGTACACAATCAAATTCAAATCAGTTTGTTGCCCCCTATAAATTATATATATTTTATATTAAATATAGGTATATCTGTTTATTACAGGGTGTACCCTGCCTCTCGCTCTATGACAGCTGCAATAGGCTCCAGCCCTCCTGCGACCCTGAAAATGATTAGCGGAAAAGAATGGATGGATTGATTTTTATTAGTGTATCGATGCAATATTTTAATAGATAGGAAATAATATATTTGATATTAAATTTTCCAGCATTTTTTAAAACCAGTATGCGTTTTTAATACTTATTATTACATTAAAATACAAAAGGATTTCTTTTGTACAATTTTTTTTAGGGGTGGAGTGGGGGGTGGGGGTGTCTAAAAAGAGAACTCTTTTTATTTCAGTGAAGTGGAGATAAAGTAATGTTGATTGATTGTTCCAGGATGGAAAGCTGTTAAGGACTTTATGGACGTGTTATAGGGGAACAGACTGCTGTAGACAGAGAGGCTGCAAATGTGTTGAGGACACTATCCTCTCCTCCTGCATCACCGTTCTGCATTAAATCAACCCAGAGTCATCAGCTGCAGCTTCCACATCCTGTTTGCCCCCCTCCCATCAGAAGGCTGCGCAGCATCCACCACACACTGTAACAGCGTTACCCCCACTCCGCCCGTGCACAATATCCTAAATGCTACCACTGTTTACAATCGGTGAAATACACAAATACCCACTTTTTTAAAACCGAACTTATGACCTTCTTTAATTTTCTTACCTATTCTTTTATTATTTTGGTATCTTGCTGCTAAACCAATCAGAGTGCTACATTTCGTCTCAGCGTGACGGCGAGTGTGACAGAGAAAAATAGCTGATATAGTTAACTCACATTACTATTAAATTAATTTAAAAAGGAAGAACAAATAAAAAATTCTGCCTAGAGACGATCGTCTATCACCGACAGCACTGCAGGGTGCAGCCTGCGTCTGGCTCTGAGCCACCCCCCCCCCAGACCCTGTATTAAATACACGGTAAAGAAAAAGGATGGATGGATGGTTTATACATATAAAACCACTCAAAAACGAATAGAATACTGATATATTTTCAACTCACCCGATGATGATACCTCGAATATAATGCAGAATATTATTATTGGGACTCCCATTGTTCCGGACAGCTTTTCCTTACCGACAGAGAAAAAAAAATCCTCCTGCACACTTTCACTTTCATTTACATGGCCTGAGCAAAATTTTAATGAGATGTTAGATGAATGAGTGTCTCCCTCTCTGCTGTGGCATCTAAAGTTTCAGCTGACGGACTCCTCTGCTCAGTATCTCAGTTTCAGAGACCCACGTTTTAACCTTTGGGTGAGAATAAAGAAGAATCTAAGACGTAATTTGAGGGGAAAAGAGTGGTAAATAATGAAAACCAGTGCAGCAGCTGGAAAGAAAAGCCATAAAAGTGTTCGTTTTACTGTGTAATTAAAAAGAATGCAAGGTAATAATAATGATATCTTGTTCTGAGCTCTTTTAAGTATCAGTGTGAGATAATAAATTAATTGCATTAGACTAGAAAACTTCTTGACTTGCATTTATCACTGTTCTACTTTTTTAGACTTCAGATGTGGACTAACCTTTCGGCACAGAAAAACCCTCTAAGGTTGACAACCTGAGGTGTGCGGCCCGGGCTAGTGGCAAGTGGGCGGGGCCATTAAAACCACTGCACGATCATGGCCTCTCATCAGCCTTTCGGCTGAGAGGTGATACGTCTCAGTCCGGTCTTTTCGAGCTCCAGCGATAACATTTACGCTGAGCCCGAGGGAAAGACACCCCTTCCCCGACTCCCTCTGAAGACAGCAGAGGGAAGGACAGCGTGTCTTATTTGAACTGGTCATTAAATGATGTATTAGATGCAGAAAAATAGGTGCAGCAATTTCAGTATAGTTTCAGTATAGTCCTGTCATCACATGTTCATTATAATCTACAGTGAGCATGACAGAGTCGGATGTGTGGATTCTGAAAGTTTCATCGGGTAATTTCTGTGACGGGCCGTGGAGGCATGAAAGCGGACTGCAGACAGAAGAGAAACAGTCTTACGTGTTTCTTAATAAAGTCTTTATTTTTCACAACAAGGTTAAACTGAGAATCTTTGTCACTGGGGACACTGGAGCTGGATCCACAGTAAAGAGAGACTCAGGAGGAGCCGGTGAATCCAGATATTCTCAAACAGATGACTTATTTGATTAAACTGTGAACGGAGAGATGAGGCACGAAGACCTCAGCAACAGCGATCACCGCAGAGCAGTATCAGACGATCTGGTGAAGGATGGAGGCTCAAACTGGTCTCAGGTGTTGATTGCAACTTGAAGGGCAACAGGTGGACAGGCAGCAGCACGTGAAGGTAATTCCAAGCCGGAGGGGGAAGCCAGTCCTTCCCACAACCTGGACCCAAGGAAGACAACACTCCAAAACCAAACATCCAGCGGAAACATAACAATCTTTAATTATGCTGCTACAGGCCGAAGTGATCCTCAGGCCACTGAGAAATGCCGCAGTGCTCCTGATGGACAGTCGGACAAAAATACTGGCATTTTGCTTATCATGTGACTGTCCTGCTACACAAATACCAACAGTACTGAGCCCCAAAGAAATAATAATAATAAAAACTTATTTAACTCACTTTTTCTTAGGCCGAGTATGTACCTTCAGGCTTTAAACAAACAGTTCACTGTGGAGAAAATGATCTGGATTCTTTTATGAAGGAATTCATTTTAATTTAGCTTTGAGAGAATCTTTTACTTCATAGAAATATTGTCAACCTGTAATGAAAAAGCTGAATGCGGGAACCATGCCAGCTGATCTCCACAAGGGGACGCTGTGCCCCCAGTAAAATGATATTTTACTTTGGTGGGGCAGAAATCTTGTCAGCGCTTTAGTGGCTTATCAGTGATTAATTAAATAATTTGTACTTTAGAATTTTAAATATATGCTGATCTTTAGTTTATTTGTTTTAATGGGAAATTTTAGCCAGACATTCTGATATCCCATTAATAAGACAGATCTAAATAAAAAACATCCATCCTCTTATCCTTTGCTGCCATGGGGGTAAGAGGCAGGGTACGCCATTAATCCTCCACTTGTTGAGAGTCTCTGCATTTTTTAATCTATTTCTTTGAGCAATGTTTTGTAGATTTTCTTTCTTTTTTAACATGTTTATTATTTGGAACATTTAAAATATTAATCAACATGAATTTCAAAATAATTTAATCAGCGATTAGGAAAGAGGACCCTCATCTTTGAATTTAGGTGTGACATCAGCGAATGAGAGGAAGCATCTCAGATATGCTGAGTTGGCAGCGAAGTGCCAGGAGGCTGGCTGAAAATCGTGCAAGTCCCTGCAGACAGTAAGGACAATCAACACATACACCATATATATTCCTGAGCGTTTACCACTATTGCTCAAAAACTGTATTTCAATAAAGGAAAGAGAAAGAAACCTTGTAGTTGTTTGCAGGTTTGTCAGGGTTTATTTACATCGTAGGCCACGATTTCAGTCTATTTTCATACCAAAATGTTTGCTGTGAGCTGTTACAGAGAAAGGCACACTGACACATACAGAGAGCGGAAGTAGGACTTTGTTAATTTCTGTCAAACTGCTGTTAATCTCATTTCAGCCAGCTGCAGGATGGAGGGAACATGTGTACAGAAGCTGCTCGGTGAGTCCAACCTGCTGGATGTGTGTTGGTGTCTGATGTTGAGCGACGATCACAGTCAGTAAAGCTCATTTTTCTTTTAGTTCTGATCTCACTGCTGAGCTCCACAACAAACCAAGGTCTGTGAGCATCTGCTATCACAAGTTACCTCTTTTAAATCTTCGAGACTGTAAGTCATACGACTGATGATTTCAGTAGAGAGCTTGTAAAAATACTAAAATACATGTGTGAGGACTAAAGAACTAAGTTTGTTGATGTTTGAATACAGCTAGTAAATTTTTTTTCACAGACATCTTGGTGATCAGGTTGTACTTAACAAGCAAGGAGCTGTGAAGAAAAAAAATGACTTGAATGTTTCATTTCAGCCCTCACAGCTTGTCTGACTGTGAGTCCCAGCAGCTCTCAGTTCTTTGAAGGAGACTTTGTGTCTCTGAGCTGCGAGGAGGACGACAGCTCTGCTGGATGGACTCTGAGGAGAAACACAAGCAAAGAAACCAGGACTCAGTGTGGAGTTGAGTGGGGAAAATCTACTGGTTCTTCCTGCAATATCAGCTACATCTTCCCGTGGCACAGTGGAGTTTACTGGTGTGAGTCCAGAGAGGGTGCCATCAGTAACATGGTTCAGCTCACAGTCACTGGTAAGCTGAGTGTGTGGAGTTAGTGTTTATGAAGCTGTGTGTAAATGGATGAAATGCTGTAGTTTGTCTCTGTGTTGAGGTGGATCAGTGATCCTGCAGAGTCCTGTCCTCCCTGTGATGGAGGGAGATGACGTCACTCTGCTCTGTCAAACAAAGACCACTCCCTCCAACCTCCCAGCTGCTTTCTATAAAGATGGCTCCCTCATCAGGGAGCAGCCTACAGGTCACATGACCATCCAGCATGTTTCCAGGTCTGATGAAGGCCTCTACAAGTGTGACATCAGCGATCATGGAGAATCTCCATCCAGCTGGATCACTGTCACAGGTGAGGAGATTGACTCTGATTTCACCTCTAACTGCATCTACATATTCACCTGAACAGGTGGGATTCTCTCTGCAGGTAAACATACAACACATTTTAAAACCACCACCACGACTGGCCTGACCACCTCTACAACTACACCAACCACCACCATCACCACCATGGCCACTACCACTACCACCACTAAGGCCACCAAAAAGCCCATCCCCATCACAGCCCTGCCTACCAATAACAAAGCAGCATCCACCACCACCATAACCCCAGCCACCATTTCAACAACCCCACCTAACACTTTCATAGACTCACCCACCACCACAGGCCCAGTCACTATTCCAATGAAGCCCACAGTCACAACTCTGCCCACTTCCTCTAGCCTACCCCCTGACTCCTCCACCCTCCAGGTTGCATTCAGAGTGCTCAGTGTGTTCAGAGTGGTGTTCTGTCTGTACTTCATCTACACTCTTCTCATGGTGTCTTTTTGTCAACGCAGAGCTGCAGGTAACACTTTGAATCATTCACTGATCAATCAATACACTGACGATTAACTCCTCTCTGTGTCTAAATTCTTCATATTTTAACAGCTGATACATTTTATATATTGTCTTTTTCACCTGCTCTGACTGCAGGAAATGACCAGGATTTCACCACAGTGATTACCCTACCTGTCCAGGCAGCAGGGAATGAACAATGATCACAGAGATGTCATCACAGCTGTCGCCACAGAGCATCACTTCTGAGTTAAACTCAAGTTTGATCTTTTAACTACATGTTTGGCTTGTTTAGTTTTTTCTTTGATAATCATCTAGTTTCTTTATGCAGTAGCTGGTTTTTGATGTATTTCCTTTTGAGTTTACATTACTTTTTTAAACATGCACCATGCCTTTCTTTTATGTATTAGACATGTGTTTATTGCTACTGTCTACAATGGTTGAGCTTTTTTGACTACAACCATAATTTAGACACTGAATCTGTTTCATTCAATAAAATTTTAAACTAGAGCTTTAGTCCATAAAGTCATTATAAAAGTGATCATCGAAGTCAAAGGTCAGATAAGTTGTAGGCTCACATTTTCTAAGACTGTACAATCAGACTGAAAATAACTGAACCATTGTCAATACTTCAACTGAAGAAAATGCATAAATGTATAAATGCAGCTCATTTATTTTTCAACAGGACTGTATGTACCAGCACAAAAAAAGAGGATAACAAATATAGTTTTAAAAAAATCAGGGAGATAATTAAATCCAAACAGACAGAAAGATATGTGTAAGTTAATCACATTCTAAAAAAATTTTTTTATGAGTTTGAGGTGTTTTGATAGAAACTAGTCTTGGCCTGAAGAGGTAGGAGAAGTGAGAACAGCAACATTTTCAGGACATATTATCACAATGTCCAAAATGACCTATAATGTTTATGAAACATGTTTTAATGGGATGAGGATGCAGAAACACAAAAGTCCCAGTTTGTACTGACAGACACCTTCATTTGGCATCTTACAAAATAGTCTCAAGAATAAATGGCAGGTTGAAAGCACAGGTTGTTTTCAGGTAGAGATTAACTGCACTGAAGGAAAGTAGACATTCCTTATAATTTGCCAAGAAGCTGTGGATCAGATAATTAAATGTTCTAGTAACAGTCTTACAAAGTATCATCTTGTGGTCTTAGTCTTCTTACTGTACAAAACATGTTCAATGGTATGTGCTATTGAAAGTAGAGATAACTGAAGCAGACAGCTAACCTTGGATCCATTATGTTTCCAGCAGATGAGCACAAATCCTGTAATGTCTGATGGTGTTTGTATTTGCTACGTCCTTACAGAGTACAAAAGGGAGAACTTATTGTTACCGTCTAATTGTTTATTAACTGGAGAACATTGGATGGTACTCCAGCTGCTATTGCCCCTATTATACTGTATCTGTTGGTTATGCCACACCGCTTTGTGTTTCTAGATTTTTAATTTCCTCCTGCTCTCTCTGTTTTCATGTCTCTGTCTTGTCTCTGTTTCTCATGTTTCAGTATTAGCTGTCTTGCGGTTACTTCCTGTTTTACTTTGACGAGTAGTTCTCTGATGTGTTTGGATATGATGCCCCTTCTTTACCATATAGTCAACACTTATTATCCTTTTTCCCTCTCCAAAATACACACACAAACACGCACACACACACACACACACAAAAACGCTTTCGTACATATAGTCTTTATTTTAAACCTTTGTGGGTCTACCTAAGCTTAAATATTAGTAGAAACTGAAAATTTCACCCTAATTTCTGAAGAGTTACCCTCATTGTCCTTTTTTGTTTAGGTACACCAGTTCAGATGTTCATGTAGACATTTAACCATCCGGTTACATGGTAGGAACTCGGTTCATTTAGGTAGTCATACCTGCAGAAGTTGAAACTGAGCTTTGGTGATTTAAGTTACTTTGAAGGCAATGTGGTTGTTGGTGCCAGATGTCTGGTCTGAGTATTTCAGAAGTTGCTGATGTCCTGGGATTATCCCACACAACCCTCACTAGGGTTTACAGACAATGGTCTAAAAAAGAAAACAAAAAAATCCAGTTAGCAGCAGTTCTTTGAGCAAAAATGCCTTGTAGATGTTAGAGTTCAGGGGAGAATGTCCAGACTGCGCTAATCTAATAGAAGCTGCAACAATAACTCAAATAACCACTTGTTACAACTAAGATACACAGAAGAACATCTTTGAACATGTCAAACCTTTGAAGCAAATGGGCTTGAGCAGCAGAAGACCACACCTTGTCCCACTTCTGTCAACTAGAGAACAGGAATTTTAGGCTACAATTCATGGGCTTGCCAAAATTGGACAATAGAAGATGGGAAAACATTGTCTTGTCAGATGAGAATCATTGAAAGCATGGCTTGTTCCTGCTATGTTTCATTTATTCTTCTGGTGATGCTGAATGATGAATCTCACAACACAGAGGGTCAGCACTGACCATAAGTCATCTGCAAACTGTAATTTAGTATCTGCTTAAGTGAAGTAATCTGCATCTGTGCTGTGCTTGATTTGTGTGCATGCTGTGTTTGGTCATTATTTGTGGACATTATCCAAGAAGCACTGCACCTGGGCTCAATGGACAGAACACATGAGAGCAAAATGGGTACTTCAGATGGTAATGTTTGACAAAGAGTGATATATTGTAGATTTTCAGGTCAGAGTGACCTAGCTAAAAGTAGTTCAATAGGAGGAACTGAACAGGATTCATTGATATATAGAATTCTGCTTCAGTGGACTCTGATGGTCCATTAAAGCAGAACAGAATCCCAGTAGTAATAGGAATTATGGCAGGACCCCAGGTACTGATGGTGGTGAAGATTAAAATGGAGGTTTGGCTGGTGCACTGAGTGACTAAGGTGAGGTGGAGATGGGGAGGAGGTGGGTTGCATGAATGAATCTGCAGGGGTAAATGACAGATAACTGGTGAGATTTGAAATATGCAGAATGGAGGCTGATTGGCTTGAAGAAGGCAGGCAGAAAGATGACTGGACTACAGCAATGATGTCAGATTTGAGTTTGACAGCATGGGAAAGGATAAAAGATGTGAAGGATAAACTTAGCAGCCAAAGACCCTGGAAAGCAGACAGAGGAGTAAATGCAGAGCTTCCTTATTGAACGTATGCGTAAGCTTCATTAAACAGAAAACTCGAAAGATCCAGTTTTTAGTTTTTAGTTGAACACCTGCCAGGGGTGAAATCATGAATGGAAAATTACCAAAAGGGTGGGTGAAGTAGACCGCCATATAAATTGAGAGGCCCCTTAAAAGCCCAGGGCAGCTTGTCCATCTTCTGATTGTGTTCGGTTCTGCGTGCTTACTGCAAAACCTCCCTGTTTGTCTTTTTCAATAAACCATCCTTGAGTTACAGTTGCATTGCAAGTGCACATTTTTGCAACTTTCATTTACAGAGATAATTTAAAATTACGGTTCAGAGAGTAAATCAGGCCTTTAAAGCCCCACAATTCCCCACAGGAGTCTTAATCAGGCCTTCGTGTGAAACCAAGAGATAGCATTAGCAAATAAATGAGCGCTTTCATTTATCATTGTAACAGATGAGTTTTCTCTTACTAACCACTTCAGCCAACATGCATAATGTGTTAGAACCTTTTAATAACTTGTTTAGCACATTAGCAATTAAAGCTTTGATGATAGATAGGGGAACTCCAATCGTGTCTGGTTTAAGTGGAACAGGTGCAGACTCCACCGACACTTTCAGAATAATATCCCTGAGAATTCACTTGGTTGGCTGAATGTACAAAGTTTTTGTAATTTAATTAATTTTTTTATTGTGGTGGAAGGGTTTGTGTGATCCCAGGAGCAATGTTGTCAGGGGAATTTGTTCCTGGTAGGTTCTCCCTGTCATGGTCCTGGGCCTGTGGCCCAGTGTTTTGTGGTTATGTTTCCCTGTTCTTGTATTTTGTTTTCTCTGGTCCCTGGTGTTCCCCCCTGTGATGTTCCTGGTCCCGTCTCTTCCTGTTTTATTTTGATAGTCCTGTGTTCCCCATGTCTCGTGTCTGGCTTTGCTTCCCCCTGTGATTTACCGTATTTGCTGCACCTGTTGTACCCTCCTGTGTCCTCTTGCCCTCATTTCCTCTTGTGTACTTAAGCCCTCCGTTTTCTTCCGTTCCTTGTCGCGTCGTCTTCATTGTGCCCTTCCTTGTTCCCCGCCGTTGTTCCCCGATCTGTGCTCCCTAGTTGTGTGTCAACCTGCTTGGCACCGTGTTAAGTTCTGTCTTTGTTCCTGGCTTATTCTAATAAACTTGTGTCACCCCCTTACCTCTGTCCGGTGTGTTCTGCATTGGGGTCCTTCCTTCATCCTGCCTGCCACACAGCTGATCCATGACACTCCCAAAGCAGTTTGATTCTGTCTGAGGGACAGTTCACACAAAGAGCAATGAAGAAGGGAACAAGGGACCAATTTACCCTGCCCAGGACAGGGTTAACAGAGCCCCACCCTGAAGATGGGCTTAGGGAGGGTATTTGAGGGAGAGCAAATACAATAGAGCAAATGCATGACACGGACTCTGGAACTACTCTACAAAGTTGCCCTCAGTGAGTGGCAGTGAGCAGGGGTTGGTATTGTTCTTATCTCCACAGTTTGCTACCAGTACATTGGCATTTTCCCCAGTAGACAAGAGGGTTGTTTCCCTTCGTACTGGGGAATGGGTCCTGACTTTGCACTCATGCACCTAATGATAGCTCACAGTGAGCTGTGGCTCTACATGGCTATAAAGACACCATGAAGAGTGTAGGCAGAACACCACCAGGTGGCAGACTACACTTGAGGGAGGGAGGTTAGGGCGGGAGATAGAGATCATGAGGTGTGTGGTTTTTATAGCAGAAAGTTCAACTATCATTAACTGTTTACTTGCAGTGGGAATCCTAACAGTTGAAATGAAAATGTGGATGAAATAAGAGGAGAAAGCTCCTCACCTGGGACACTGATCCAGCAGGATGGAGACTCTCCATGACCGTCAACGTCACACTTGCCTGCTCGCCTTCATCAGTGCATGGTCATGTGACCTGTAGTCTGGTTCCTGATGAGGGAGCCATCTTTATAGAAAGTAGCTGGGAGGTTGGACGGAGTGGTCTTAGAGCAAAGTGACACCATCTCCCTCCATTACAGGGAGGACAGGACTCTGCAAGATCACTGATGCACCTCAACACAGAGACAAGCTACAGCATTTCATCCATTTACAATTTAGAACAATTTAAAATCTTAAACTGTATTTATTTAAACTGTTACAGAAGACGTTTTCTGACATTGGTTAGTGGTGCAGCTCAGTCAAGTGAAATGCTCTTCTTCCTCCTCATCTCGCTATGTGGTTGGGTGTGTCAGTATTGTGGTTTCCTTTCCACTGTTCATCGTACGAAATGTGACAAAAAAAGTTTACTCACCTCAGTTTGTTATGCAGCTCAGCAGTGATGCAACAACTAAAGAGAGACTAGACTGATCATTTTTCAAAATTCAGACAGCAACACATATCTAACAGGTCAGAGCTCACCCTGCAGCCACAGTATGAATGTTCTTTCCATCCTGCAACTGGCTGAAATGAGAAAGAGTCCCGCATCCTGTCTTTATGTGTATCAGAGGGTCAGTGTTCTTTTCACTGTGTAGTAGCTGCCATGCAAGACTTCAATATGAGAAGTGGCCTGTCAGAGCTTTTGCAGCTTGCTAAGTAATACTTTCAGGAGTCGCTTATTACAGAAGGGATGAGCTAGTATGCTCGTTTCATTCATTTCTCTTTGTCAAAAGTTAGGACTGAAGGTGTATTAGGGAACATACCGTATGTGCAACACAGAAAATTTCTAAAGATTCACAAACATTTTCCTGCAGCTGTACATACTGCATGAATTTATGCAAGCCTAACATTAAGATGGCTTCACTCATCTCAGTTTTTGCTTTGTTACTGTAAAGGTTTCCCTGTAAACACATTGGCTCAAAGCAGTTGAGCACTACTTGCTAAAAAACAGAATGGTAAGAATTTTTGTTCAGCTAACATGACAAAATCCAAACTAGAAAGTTCAATTGTGTTTCCATCTACTGGTGATAAAGACCAATTTATTAAAGAAGGCCTCAACAAAGCTGCAAATGTCTGTTCAAAGACACTCTGCACTCACAGGCCACTTTATTAGAGACAGCAAGTTAACAGCTCATGAACAAAAATACCCAGTGTGCCACATGGCAGTAGCTCAGTGCATTTAGTTATATCGATATGGTCAAGAAGACCTTTTGATAGAAATGAGGTGAATGGAGAAATTGTGCTCAGTACATCACATGAAGTCCTCCAGCAATCTGAGCCTATGTCAACATAACTAAAGGATGGGTCAGGGTCACCTAGTCAAGCCCTACCAACAAGCTTTATTAAAAATGAAAGTTTTGAGGAGGGACCTGAATTCTGAAGGCTCTGCCTCCCATTGTACTTGAAAAAATATGCATCATTTTCTAATAATACTCACCTGACCAAACCAAAAACCCACAAAATTTTCATGTGTGAAGAAGAGTCCCCATTTACATAATCAAACTAGAATCTGTCAGATTGAAACAGTTCAAACCACTGCAACACATTTGCTTTATTACCAACAGTCTGTTCCAATCTCTGTAGCAAAATACTGGGATCAGTGATAACGAAGGCAGCACTGAGATCTAGCAAAAACAGAGATGTGTTTCAGAAGCCACAAAAAGGTCAGTTGTAACCTTCATTAGTGCTGTTTCTGTGCTATGATGCACTCGAAGTGCTGAATGAAAGTGTGTAACTAAACCATTCCTCTTCAAATGAATGGGAGAAAAAAGTATTAGATACAAATCATACTGATTAACACAGTCAAATGATAAACGGGTACAGGTACAGTTTTTAAAATAGTTTTTATTCTATTTCTCAAAAATCACAAAATTAAATGAAAAAAAAAATACAAAGAAATCAAAATAAATTTCAGGCACTTTAAAGAGGTCCACTAAACAGAAAGCCTAATAAACTGAACAAAATCTATATACAAGATTATCAAACCATACAGTGGAAGATTTAAGTCAGTCACATGACATAAGATTGAAAAGAGAGCATGGGATCACATTT
Organism: Pterophyllum scalare; assembly: GCA_024447675.2. NCBI lineage: Eukaryota > Metazoa > Chordata > Actinopteri > Cichliformes > Cichlidae > Pterophyllum > Pterophyllum scalare. The sequence goes on along the minus strand of JAMQGT020000641.1, from coordinate 33,579 downwards.
GTTTCTTTGCTTTGTTTTTCAAATTTTGGCATTAAAAACATAAATATGTAATGGAACATTAACAACATTCATACTGATTAAATTAACACTTAGCATGAATATAGATGTTCTTGGATAGAAATATTTCATCTTTCAAATGTGGCTCCATTCATGAAATTTAGTTTCACAACTTATTCTGCTCTGATGTTTGTTCAGGTGTGTGTTTACCTGTTTGCAGTTTGGTGGCAAAGATGATGCTAATTAAATGAAAAGGGAAAAACACTTTCTATGTTCTCTTTTTATCTGGCACAGCTGCTGTCAAAATATATTGTATAATACGATTGACTCATCTTATTACTGTGGTCACTGCATAATGAGCTGCTCAAGAGTTAAAGTGACCTGAATTTCCATTTGAAGGGACTGAGATTTACTTCAAAACTGATGCTCTGTGGTGACAGGAGTAAAGGCATCATCAGAGTCATCCAATCACTGCTCAGTGTGGGCGGGCTGGGTCTTTACTATGTAATCTACAGTCAGAGCAAGTTAGAAAGAAAATGTAGAAAATTGGTCAGCTGATCACACATAAAGAGTTCAGACTGAGACAGGAGTTAATCATCAGCATATTGACTGATCAGTGAGTGAGTCAGAGTGTTACCTCTGGCTCTGTGTCGATATAAACACACCATGAGGAGAGTGGAGATGAAGTACAGACAGAACACCACCAAGTAGAAGAGCAGTCTGAACTCAAGTGGGAGGGAGTGGAGTCAGGCGGAGGTACTGGTTTAGGGGGTCGGTCTGTGGTAATGGTTAGACATGTAGCTGGAGTTAAAGTCACTGAATATATCTAGATATTTCTCTCTATTAGACGGGCTCATCTGTTATTCATGGCCCTAGTGAAGTTGAAACTGGGGCTTTATGAACTGTCAAGATTCCCACAGCAGAAGATATAAGAGAGAATAGAATAGATGGATACAATAGAGAAGGGAATAATAAGACAGAGAGTAATAAATACTTTTCTTCCATGCTTGGAACAATCACCTGTAACAGAGATCCAGCTGGATGGAGATTCTCCATGATCGCTGATGTCACACTTGTAGAGGTCTTCATCAGACCTGGAAACATGCTGGATGGTCATGTGACCTGTAGGCTGCTTCCTGATGAGGGAGCCATCTTTATAGAAATCAGCTGGGAGGTTGGAGGGAGTGGTCTCTGTTTGACAGAGCAGAGTGATGTCATCTCCCTCCATCACAGGGAGGACAGGACTCTGCAGGATCACTGATCCACCTCAACACAGAGACAAACTACAGCATTTCATCCATTTACACACAGCTTCATCAACACTAACTCCACACACTCAGCTTACCAGTGACTGTGAGCTGAACCATGTTACTGATGGCACCCTCTCTGGACTCACACCAGTAAACGCCTTCATCCTGTGTGAAGATATAGCTGATGGTACAGGAAGAACTGAACCATTTGCACCAGTCAACTTCGCACCGAGTCCTGGTTTCTTTGCTTGTGTTTCTCCTCAGAGTCCATCCAGCAGAGCTGTCGTCCTCCTCACAGCTCAGAGACACAAAGTTTCTATCAAAGAACTGAGAGTTGCTGGGACCCACAGTCAGACCGGCTGTGAGGGTTGAAATGATTCAAAATTGCCCATAGGAGTGAATGGATGTCTGTCACTCTCTGTTAGGCTGGCAACCTGCACAGGGTATACCCTGCCTCTCACCCTATGTCATCTGGGGTAGGCTCCAGCAGAGGAATAAGAGCCAAAAACTAGTTTTGCCATCCGTTCATCACTATTGTAATGTTGAGAAATTACCGACCACCCAGCATTTTTTCTGTCTGCACTATTACTTGCAGTGCACCTGTAATTTACCAGAAATGTCCTTATTTTTTAAATACATGAAATAAATATATTTACAAAAAAACAACTGTGAATCATCTTGTGTAATGTAAAGTAAAATAAAAAAATTCTGAAATAAAACCTTAACATTTCATTTTAATTGTTTTAAAGAATATTTTCCCATATAATAAAGACTGTCAAAGTATAATTAACATAATTTCACAAATGTGCAATGGTTTTTGAAAAAATGAAACCAGTTAAATTCTAATGTAATGCTGTAAAAGCATATCTAAAATTTTATGCACTGAGTGAAAATTACACACAAAAACGTAAAATATGTATGGTTGCTGCTAATTACATAGATTTATTTGATAATGAATGGATACATTGCATAAGTTGGGAAATTGGTGAAAAAATGGTTACACCATTTTTTTAGTGAGTATATAAGTATGCAAGAATGTGTAAAGTGTCAGAATGTATAATTATGGTAATTTAACATGTGGCATATTTTATTATAGTTGTATATCTTTTAAAAGTGACCAAAATTGGTAACATTACAGAAACATAATAATAGAAATGTATATTTGATATGAGACTGAATAATTATTGTTAATTGTCTATGAAATTAATGGCTTGCATTATAAAAATGCAAAAATATAATAACATTTTAAACATTACTTTTTAAAAAAAATGTTTAGAATGCTAAAAAAATCTAAATGTTTTTGTAACTATTTAGATTTTTGTAATATAAAAATATTAGAAAGAACTGAAAGGGTTAAATCAGGAACATTTCAGCCAATAAGATTTTGTATCTTAGCTTGGAACAGAAACAATGCAGGATAACGTTAACATCAGTTCACTTTAAAATCTGGTACAATGCAGGAAGGAAACACACTTCACACAGTGGACAGTGTGGGATTGTCAACTTTTAGAAGATAATGTGAAGACTTTTGACATTTAGTCAGCACCAAAGGACCGGATCTTTGACAGATACGTTTTGGAGATTTCTCTGTAAATGGACAAGATTGGACCCTGAAAAATTCAAACTCTGAATGAACATCCACTACATATCCAGATAATATCTATTTAAAATCTTCCCATATTCTCTCTGGAAACACGTGGCAGATTCATAAAGTTGGATCTGTATCATTCCGGAGCATTCCAGATCTTTCCAGATACAGGCCCTGGAGCCTACCCCAGCTGCCATAGGGCAAGAAGCAGTGTACACAGGTCACCAGCCTGTCACAGGGCCAACACAGAGAGACAGACAACCATCCAAACTCACATTCACAACTATGGACAATTTAGAATGGCCAATTAACCTAATCCCACTAACTGCATGTCTTTGGACTGTTGGAGGAAGCCAGAGTACCCAGAGGAAATCCAGGCAGACACGGGGAGAACATGCAAACTCCACACAATGAGAGGCCTAGGCCAAGGTGGAGTATAGATGTTATTCTAACTGTGAGGCAACAGTGCTAACCACCGCGCCACCGTGCTGCCCAGCGTGCTGTGTTCACTTCCTAGTATAATCCTATTTCCTTTGTCCTTTGTAATATCATCTGTTAACCTTCCATCAGATGTTCCTTGTTCTCTGAAGAAGTTTGGATTTTGGCATAAATTTTTCCCTCTGTGGACTTTTATATATTCTTTTTCATATGACCTCATTAAAGGTTATTTTCAGTTTACCCTTTTGATTTCTACACATTTCATTTGCATTACTCTCATTCCACACTTCATGACACATCATGAAAGCATAACTGTTTATGTTGTGGCCAGCCTGTTACCTGTGTGTGTGTGTGTGTGTGTGTGTTTTCAAAATGAACAAATTACAATAAAACAATGTTATACATATCTTTGTGGGTAATTGAAGTCAATAAATTGACCCGATGGAAAGTTGTTAACAAAGTTGGTATAGCATAATTTCCTGAGCTTGACCAGTATCATTTTCTAATAGTCCTTCAGATGAAATGCTAAATATTAAATATACACATAAATAATAAATATACATATATTAAATATAAGATTTTTATGTAAAGTTTCATGTAAAAACCATGTGAAAAAAAATTCACATAAAATTACATAATAAAACCCAACTAATGACAATTATAAGCCTGATCAAATCTGTGATCATGCAATGTGATGTATTTTCCAGCACCTACAAACATTTACCAGTAGGTATGGTAGAACAATGGGGTAACAACTATTAAAGGACAGAAAATAAATTATTGTACTGCTTGCATTTTCTATGTAATGACTGTCACAGAACTCACTGAGGCACGGGGTGAATGATAGGGTATTCTAAGCTCTCCACACCTTACCATGTAATTTAAAACTAATATTACAGTTGGCGGCCGAATTACAAAGTGTCCACAAAAAGCTAAACAAAGGCGGAGAATTCTGGACTGCCTGACTCCTTCCTTGACAAGATGATACATACACACTTAGAGGGAGCTGACAACCAGATGCAGGGTGGTTTATGCAGTCAGGAAGGAAGGGGGAATGAAGATGGGAACAGACACACAGTAAAACTACTGTTCAAAGTAAAACAGGACCCAAAAGACAAATAAATAATTCTGAAACATGAAAACACAGAAAGGGGAACAGAGAAAGTAGAAGGAAATGGAAAAACTAGAAACACAGAGTGACTCAACCACCAGATATATCAGGGACAGTGACAACTAGCATATCATCCACTGTTTCCCACTTAAAAAGTAACTATTTAACAATAAATTCTCCCTTTCTTGAGTACGTGACATTACAGGATCTGTGCTTATCTGATGCCACAATAATGAGTTTAAAATTAGCTGTTTGTTTCAGTTACCTCTACTTTCGAAAGCATGCACCACTGAATGTATTTTGAACATTCAGTAAAATGACTAATATCACAGGATGATGCTTTGTAAGACTTTTGTTTGTGTAAATTACTGGTCATTGATCACAAATTGTGCTCTCTACTCGCCGGTCATTTGTTGTAGGGAGTATTTATTTATTATTTATTTAGTGAGAAGCCACATAAAAGTTTTTGTAGTTCTACACCCAGATTCCAACAAAATGTGTCATATCAGTGCACATCACACTATAGCTTATTCTTACCATTCCAGCACATCCACAACATGCCCTGAAAACACAACACAGTTATCACTTCTCATTCCTCTTAAAGCCAAGAGTATTTTTGAGCACCTCAAATTCAAAGTATAGAGATGCAATATTTTGCTTATTTTCATATCCTTCTGGGAACCGAGAACAATAACTCTTTGAGACACCCCAAGAGGAGATGGTGCAGCCCAATAGTCTAACCACCACACCTTATGTATACAAGCTATACACATCCCAACCAGGTCAGGACCCTGCAAAATGTGAATGCCAAACCTGCGAGACAGAGGGGCTATTAGTCTGTAAAATGAAAGACTGGCACCAATAAGAGAACAAAATAAAGCCAGCCACATGAAATACACCCAGAAAGCCCAGAATGTCCTCTATAACAGGATTTAATAGAGTTTCTTGAAAAAAATTAAAAGCTGTGTGTGAAAATGTAATGCCCACTCTAGTGAACAAAAGTCAATGGGCTGGGTTTCAGGAGGATATGACTAACTGACAGGTATCTTCAGTGTCTGCTCAGGTTTAATTATCTTTAAGGTTTTCAAATAACCTTACAAATTGGAAAGTTTCAGTCACCCTGATGTTTTTAAATACATCTATAGTCATTGATTTCAATTTTCCTACTTCCTTCCTCTTAAGTCAGGAAAAATAAAATAGTTTAGGCATTTATTGTACATGTTTTTTGCAGTTAAAGAATTGACATTGTTACTCACACATAAACTTTAGACTCTAAAAATGTTTATGTGAGAATATAAACAAGCCAGGAAGAACCGCCACGTTCAGGTTTAAAAACAAGTCTGAATATTTAGATGTCTGTGCCTATTGATCACTTGATCTTTGACCTCAGTAATCACTTTTCTTTTGAGCCTATGTCAGGTTTACTAGTTTCAAGTTTTATTGAATAAAACATGTTCATTTTGTACATTATTTTCCCATGATATGTATATGTACAGGGGTTGGACAATGAAACTGAAACACCTGTCATTTTAGTGTGGGAGGTTTCATGGCTAAATTGGACCAGCCTGGTGGCCAATCTTCATTAATTGCACATTGCACCAGTAAGAGCAGAGTGTGAAGGTTCAATTAGCAGGGTAAGAGCACAGTTTTGCTCAAAATATTGCAATGCACACATTATAGGTGACATACCAGAGTTCAAAAGAGGACAAATTGTTGGTGCACGTCTTACTGGTGCATCTGTGACCAAGACAGCAAGTCTTTGTGATGTATCAAGAGCCACGGTATCCAGGTTAATGTCAGCATACCACCAAGAAGGATGAACCACATCCAACAGGATTAACTGTGGACGCAAGAGGAAGCTATCTGAAAGGGATGTTCGGGTGCTAACCCGGATTGTATCCAAAAAACATAAAACCACGGCTGCCCAAATCACGTCAGAATTAAATGTGCACCTCAACTCTCCTGTTTCCACCAAAACTGTCCTTCGGGAGCTCCACAGGGTCAATATACACGGCCGGGCTGCTATAGCCAAACCTTTGGTCACTCAGGTGTTTCAGTTTCATAGTCCAACCCCTGTATATGTATATGTATATCATATGATTTGCTAGCTAGCACTGTTTGTTTGTAACTTTAGCTTATACAGTAATTTGAAAGAAACTAAATGATTATTCTGGGACTTTGAAAGATCCAAACAGTGAACATACAGAGTTAAAGGATCAAACCAGAGATGAGTTCAACTCAGAAGTGATGCTCTGTGGTGACAGTGATAATGAGGTCATCAGGGTTTTCACTGAGTCCATGCTCAGCCAGAGCAGGTGGGATCATTACCATGGAGACATCCAGGTCTTTTCCTGCAGTCAGAGCAGGTGAGGAAGAAGAAATATAAAATATTTCAACTGTTCACACATAAAGAGTTCAGACAGAGAGAGGAGTTAATCATCAGCATATTGATTGATTAGTGGATGAGCCAGAGTGTTACCTGTGGTTCTGCATTGATATAAGGACACCATGAGGAGAGTGGAGATGAAATATGGACAGAACACCACCAGGTAGAAGAGCAGTCTGAACACAAGCTGGAGGGAGGAAGAGTCAAGGGATGTGGCTGAAGAAGGGAGTGGGGTTGTGATGGTTAGCAGGGCTGTGGTTGTATGTTTACCTGCAGAGAGAATCCCACATATTCATGTGAATGTGTGGATGAAATAAGTGTTCAAAGTGATGAGTGAAGCTCCTCACCTGTGACAGTGATCCAGCTAGATGGAGACTCTCCATGACCGCTGATGTCACATTTGTAGAGGCCTTCATCAGACCTGGAAACATGCTGGATGGTCATGTGACCTGTAGGCTGCATTCCCGATGAGGGAGCCATCTTTGATAGAAAGCAGCCGGGAGGTTGGAGGGAGCGGTCTCTGTTTGACAGCGCAGAGTGACGTCATCTCCCTCCATCACAGGGAGGACAGGACTCTGCAGGATCACTGATCCACCTCAACACAGAGACAAACTACAGCATTTCATCCATTTACACACAGCTTCATCAACACTAACTCCACACACTCAGCTTACCAGTGACTGTGAGCTGAACCATGTTACTGATGGCACCCTCTCTGGACTCACACCAGTAAACTCCACTCTCCCATGAGTAGGATGTAGCTGATGGTACAGGAAGATCCACCTGGTGTTCCCCACTCATCTCCACACTCAGCTCTAGTTTCTTTGCTTGTGTTCCTCCTCAGAGTCCATCCAGCAGAGCTGTCGTCCTCCTCACAGCTCAGAGACACAAAGTCTCCTTTAAAGAACTGAGAGCTGCTGGGACTCACAGTCAGACGAGCTTTTGATGAAGGAGAAAAAATATACAGATATATTACTAAAATATCTCAGTAATCAGACAACTTTCACAACCAGTGAGGTCCTCATATTGACTGTCCTGTCCTTTGCCCCATTAGTTTAGTTCATCAACCTCATATTTTTTGTATCCATTCACTATCAATACTGAATGGTTAATAAATCAAATAATATGTCTTGCACAAGACATTTCATTAAGGAACAGAAATCTTTGATTTAGAGGACTATATGTATTTCATTGAAAGATGAAATGAAATCCTTCAGACTGTCAGGAGGAGTAAGATAATACTGACATTACTGAAGAGGAGTCTGTCTGCAGTTAGCTGCACCATGTACTTAATAAATGTGTCCCACAGGCTGCTGTCAGTGATTCGGTTTTAAAGTGAGACAGAAGAAGGTCACTGACCTTGGTCTGTGCTGCAGCTCAGCAGTGAGATCAGAACTAAAGAGAAAGTAAACTCAGGTCAGAGTTTCACGTTCAACAAGACAGCAGAGACATGAAAACACAGAGTGAACTTACAGAGCCGACACAGCAGAGACAATTCCTCCATCCTGCTGCTCGCTGACATCACACCAACACTGAGACCAGCTCACAGCAAGAAAAACCCTCCTCTTCCTCTTCCTCTTCCTTTGTGTCAAACATCATCTTCGTGAGGCCTTCACTGACTCTCCGACCTCCTCTGACAGAGTTTATTGCAACTCTTTATTAACAATACAAATGAAATGATTAACTTTATTAATAAAAGCACTGATTTCATTGTATTTCAGATTAATAGAAACACATTATCTCTCCAGCTGATAGCTTTGAGCTACAGGAAGTGAGTTGCAGTTGGGTTTTTTTTTGCCAGACCACATCATCAGACAGCACATCACACTCTGGTTGAAGCTGTGAAGCAGAGAGGAGCTGCTCACTCTGAGTCATCATCTCCCCATGATCACAGAAAACAATGTGATACGGGTTCAACTTTTGTTCACTTACTGAATAAAATTGAATAAGGTTCAGATTTTGGATTTTCACTGTGCGACTTTGACAGAGTTTTGGAATAACTAATAACTAGATAATATCAGCTAAGCCCAAAAAAGGTGGAAAAGTCATGATTTACAAGTTGTCGACCCAGACTTCAGAGAGAGACTTATTAAACCAAAAATGAACCTTTACTGAGACGATTCAGGTAATGATCACTTTTAGTGCGGTTTCTTATTTAGGTGTAAAGGAACAAACACAAACACACAGAATTCTATTCATGCTTTTGTGTTCATATGGATGTTTGCCCAATAAAAAAAAAAAAACGCTGTAAATTAAGATAGAGAAGAATGGGTGTATTTCTGGACATATTAGTGGTTCCTGTAAACCAGATTTATTCTTCAACGCCACAGATTTCATTATCTTGATTCCAAAGTTTCTGCTCTGCTGGCCAGTATCTCAGGAGGAGTTGCTCTGGTCAGACCACTGCCAGGGACTTTAATGAGGTCAACAGACTCTGATTGCTGAGTCTCTTTTTGGGGGAAACTTTTTTCAGGACAGTAACCACATGACTTGAGGTGCATGGAGATGGATTAAAGCTCAAGAGGTGACTTAAATGCCCAGACCAGAAGACTATACAAACACAGCAAAACGCAGTGAAATATTAAAACACCCTAGCAGTAACTCACATCCACAAAAAATTGAAGGTCATCCGAGCCTTTATGTCATTAAGAGATTCATCCCATTGAACTAACTGATTTAATATAATACATTTTAAAAAGCATACCTGTGCCTGTCTAAACTGAATTACTAGCCTCACAAGAGACTGCTACCATGTGTGTGTATGTATGTATATATATATCTATATATCTCTCTCTCTCTCTCTCTCTATATATATATATATATATATAGATATATAGATATATATATATATATATCTCCGGGACACTGTGTGACTGATGCTCTTCCCCACTGCCCTCCCTGTGACTTGTGTGAGCTGGATCTGGCATACCACGGCCGCTGACAAACATCCATCACTATCAGCGAACTGTTTTGGCTCGGAGCTGGTATCTGGCTCCATAATGCCCTGACCCTCTCATCGCCATCTGCACCCCCCCCCCGGCCCTCCGTACCCAACCATATTGTTATCCCTGAAATCAGTTTTTTTTTTATTTGCAGCACTTCAAACAGGGATCCTCCCACTAGCCCTTGAAGTTGGCAGACTTTTAAAAAGTCTATGTTGATGAGCATGTGAATAATATGAATTAGGAGAAGTTGTGAATGAACTACGTTTTATTCTGTATTGTCATGACAAGATAAAAATGTCAACAGTGGGGAAAATAAGTATTTGATACACTGCAGATTTTGCAAGTTTTCCCACCTACAATGAATGGAGAGGTTTGTCCTTCTTCATCCTCCAAACACAATGAGTGGAATTGATGCCATCCACCCATCCATCCATTCTCTTCCGCTTATCCTTTTCAAGGTCTCAGATCATCTCCTCTGGATCATCCAGAGGAGCCATGGGAGAACTTCAAAGGGGTCTGGACATTTGCTGGTGTGAGCAGGGGGACCTTGCATGCCCATGACGGCATAGTGTGTTACTAACGGTCATCATTGAGCCTGTGGTCCCAGCTCTCTGTTGCCTTCTTACCAAGCTGCTTGCCTAATGTCCTGTAGCCCATCCCAGCCTTGTACAGGTCTACAATTTTGTCCCTGGTGTCCTTAAACAGCTCTTTGGTCTTGGACATGGTGGAGTGGTTGGAGTGTGACAGGTTGTCTTTTATACATAGATTCTGTCTCTCACATTTGAAGTGTACATAAAAATAAAAATTACAGACATCTCCATTCTTTGTAGCTTATTTTCCCCACTGTTGACATTTTTATCTTGTCATAACAATACTGAAGAAAATGTAGTTCATTCTCAACTTCTCCTAATTCATCTTTTTCACATGCTCGTTCACCGATGGGCAATTTAGTGATCATCTAACCTAACCCCAGTAACTGCATGTCTTTGGGCTGTGGGAGGAAACCGGAGGACCTGGAGAGAACTCATGCAGACATGGGGAAAACATGCAGACGCCACACAGAAAGGCCCCAGAATGGACCTTCTTGGTGTGAGGGGACAGAGCTAACCACCATACAGTAACTACTTAAAAATAAAATAAACTTGGTCATTTAATAAGTTCATAAGTTCAGCCTGCACTTCCATTCATTACCTTTCCCAAATACACTTTGACATGCAGACTGGAGTTATTGGAGGAATTGACCCTGTCAGGTGAGTTGAGATCTTGATTACCTGATAGCCTGCGCCTGGCACTGTATGAACAATCATAATTCAAATTTATAGAATAGTTAGAGAATGATTTATGTGATGTAGAATTGAATAATGAGTGTAACTGTAACCCAGAAACGATAGATGGCAAAGTATTAAGGAAATTGTGAAATCACTGAGCTGAGGGTGAAAAGAGGAACTAGAAACTGTTGCCTAGAGACGAGCAAGGGCAAAGTTAGAAACATGTTGAGACTGGAAGGACCAAAATGACCCATATGTTAATAAGAAATGAAGTGATGGTTAAGTTTAACAGCCCAAATAGACAAAGGCAGTGGGGTGATAGTCTGTCAGGATGATGTAGGAAAACTAGGATGTGTCTTAGATTTATGCTATAAAAGATGATGTACAGAAGATGAGAAGATGAGAATTTCAGGAGCTTCCTGACTCAGACGAGAACTGGCCTGTAGAGAGGACGGGGCCAAACCTTCTGTGGATAATAATTCGGCTTGAACAGTTCTGAGGAGTATTCTCCCTGCCTGGCAGTTGGATTTTCTATCTTTTAGACTCTGTACTGAGTCGAAGTGGGATTCTGAACTACAGCGTGAGGATTATAAAGAGGACAGATGACAGAAGGACAGAAACATCTCCCTTTTGGACTTCTCCTTTTTCCACCACTGCATGGAGGCAGTTTCCTGACTGGCGTCGGAGTTGCGAGGGAAGCTTGGGGCAAACGTCAGGATTAACGGTGGTTAGAAGCCAGGCGAGTTACCCCGCCACAGCTTAAGTAGCTTTGCCTTGAATTCAGCTGGGGTAAGACCCCGCTGACAAGTAACCAGGACCCTGATTAAACGGAGAGCTGTCACAACTGTAAAATTGTGGGGATCTAACACCCACCAACCTTCTGATTGTTAGTATTCCCAAGAGGTCACCACAGGTCTATTGAACAATTATGAAAATAGTGTATCGACATGAAGGAAGAGAATGCAAAGCAGTCTTATCTGATGTTGACCGCTTCCTGATCTGTCCTGTAATGATATTTCCTCACAGATGTTACTATTGTAAATGTCTTTGTTTACACTGCAGCTGCTACTGTGCTAGAACTGGTTCAGTATTTGGACCAGTGATGCTGACAAAGGTTTCATGTGTGGCTGCCATGAATAGTTGATCAGAAACATAGTTGGGCGTTTTCCACATTTACCCAGATGTGCAAATGTTTCCTTGCAAAGTATTGTTCAATTATATTTACAATATATCTATGGATTTATTGTATCCTTAAAGTACACTTCATAATTTTAACTGTTTCAACTGCTGGCTTACTCGTGGTTCCCAGGCTTCTTCAGAGTAGAATGGGAGGCAGAGCCTTCAGCTTTCAGGCCCCTCTTCTGTGGAACCAGCTCCCAGCTTGGATTCAGGAGACAGACACCCTCTCTATTTTTAAGATTAGGCTTAAAACTTTCCTTTTTGATCAAGCTTATAGTTAGGGCTGGCTCAGGTGACCCTGAACCACCCCTTAGTTATGCTGCTATAGGCCTAGGCTGCTGTTTCTGTTATTCATGTTTCTTTTATTCATCTTTTTACTCTGTTTATATGCCACTCCATATTTAATCATTAGTTATTATTAATCTCTGGCTCTCTTCCACAGCATGTCTTTTGTCCTCTCTCTCTCCCCTCAGCCCCAACCGGTCGCAGCAGATGACTGCCCCTCCCTGAGCCTGGTTCAGCTGGAGGTTTCTTCCTGTTAAAAGGGAGTTTTTCCTTCCCACTGTCACCAAATCCTTGCCTTTAGGAGGTCATTTTGACTGTTGGGTTTTCTCTGTATTACTGTAGGGTCTTTATCTACAATACAAAGTGCCTTAGGGTAACTGTTGTGATTTGATGGTATATAAATAAAATTGAATTGAATTGAATTCAAGAAACCAACCAGGAAAAGACATAAAATGTTATGCAACATAATAAATTTTTAAAACTCAGCAGAATTTCAAAGCCCTTGAATAATCATGAAAAAATGAATGAAGCAAAAGGAATTACAATGAATATGATTCCAGAACCCAAATATTAACTAATACAACAACTATGCAACAAAACCTCAGAGTCCATCACAGCTGGACATTAAGAGAGCCAGTCAGACTGAATCCTCCATGACATTAGAATGCAAGAATGAAGGCAAAACTCCTACAAGTTAGTTTTCAAAGAAAAAAAAATTCTACAAGAAAAATGTTAATGAAGTCAGCAGGTGGGAGCAGATCACTGAATCAGTGACAACAAGTGGGTCCTAATTTAAAGAGGGGCAGAAAAACATAAAAATGAGCACTATTACCAAAAAACCAAGACGAATAATCAGACTCACACCCTGGCAAAGGACAAGACTGCAGAATTGTTCTTGGGACTGACCAGGTGGCTGTGGCAGGGATTAAAGAGTTCAGGGGTCTGACTGGAGGCCACCAAAGACAGAGACCCTCTGGTGGCTTGACCAGGGCCAGCAACAATGGCAATGGAGAAACTGGTGACTGTCTTGGATGCCAATGACAACAACAAAAACCCTTTGGTGGCTTGACCAGATCCTGACATCGATGGAGGAGCTGGATCCCCTCAGGAGGCATGCAAAAGCGAGTGAAGAAGGAAGGACTAAATTACCAGTTTAGTATGGGACTGGTGCCAACAAGTCAAGGCAGGAGACCAGAGCTGAAGCTGGAGCCTCTCAAGGGGCAGAGCTGAAGGGTAACAGGACAGCTTTGGTTTTAGGTGCATCTGCTTCAGGCTTGGGGCTCATAGGGTCAGGGTTAATTGGTGTGGGACTCTTGGGCTCGTGTTCAGGCAGCACAGGACCATCCTGTTTAGGTGGCATGGGACCCACAGCCTCTGGATGAGGGGTTCTACTGGTTCTGGAAGCTCTGCAGGTTCAAGATCTTATGATTTATACTGGGCTGTCTTCACTGCACGAGCTGCAGGAATAAACAAAAGTCCCTGGGCTGGCCAAGGCAAAGGCAGGTAAATGGGACTCAGCATCAGCAGATGCAGGTGGAGAAGCAGTCCCTGGGGAGCAACGGTTTGAATTTCCCAGCAGAGGCTCAGGCTCTTATGTTGCTGCATCAGGTTCAGCCTCTGCCTGGGCCTGGCATCATTAGGTGCAGGCCGCAAAGCACTCTGTGGCTCGGCCCTGGCATTGGCTGAGAAAGCACAGCAGCAGATGTGCACCTAGCAGCCGAAATCCTCGGACCAGACTGGGCACTGATATCAACTGTCCCAGGTGAGAAGACTGGTGAGGAGACTGGTGAGGGTGCTGTGCTGCTACTGCTGCAGTGATGAGGCTGAAGGTTGTTGCCAAGGTCCTCACGTTCCCCCAATATCAAATCTGAACACAGCTGCAGGTTCATTTAGAAAGCTAAATGCTTTTGTATATTAGTAACAGAGCTACAGTGGTACATGCACAGAGCATGATGGATGTCCTCCTCTGAGCAGGAATATTTGCTTTCTGTCTACATAAAACTATCCAGAGATGAACATCAGAGCCCAAGGAGAGGACAAAGTTAACGAGACCCACAGAGAAACAATAAAGCTCTGATTCAGAAATGATGCTCTGTTGTGACATCAGTGATGACATCATCATACTCATTCAATACCTGCTCAGGCTAAGTGAGCAGGATTAGAGGGAAAAAGGTCATTTTCTGTAAAACAAACAAACAAAAACTGAATATTTATCAGGTGTTAAGTCATGAAGAGTTCAGACAGAGAGAGGAGTTATTTTGCTAAAGACAAAAAGGACTGGACTGCTGCTGAGTGCTCCAAAGTTATGTTCTCTGATCAAAGTCAATTTTGCATTTCCTTTGGAAATCAAGGTCCCAGAGTCTGGAGGAAGAGAGGAGAGGCACAGAATCCACGCTGGCTGAGGTCCAGTGTAAAGTTTCCACAGTCAGTGATGGTTTGGGTGCCATGTCATCTGCTGCTGTTGGTCCACTGTGTTTTCTGAGGTCCAAGGTCAACGCGGCCATCTACCAGGAAGTTTTAGAGCACTTCCTGCTGCTGACCAACTTTATGGAGATGCAGATTTCATTTTCCAACAGGACTTGGCACCTGCACACAGTGCCAAAGCTCCCAGTACCTGCTTTAAGGACCATGGTATCCCTGTTCTTAATTGGCCAGAAAACTCTCCTGACCTTAACCCCATAGAAAATCTATGGGCTATTGTGAAGAGGAAGATGTGATACACCAGACCCACAATTCAGAAGAGCTGAAGGCCACTATCAGAGCAACCTGGGCTCTCATAACACCTGAGCAGGGCCACAGACTGATGGACTCCATGCCACGCCGCATTGCTGCAGTAATCCTGGCAAAAGGAGCCCCGACTAAGTGCTGAGTGCTGTACATGCTCAGACTTTTATGTTCATACTTTTCATGTTCATACTTTTCAGTTGGCCAACATTTCTAAAAATCCTTTTTTTGTATTGGTCTAAAGAAATATTCTAATTTTCTGAGATACTGAATTTGGGGTTTTTATTAGTTGTCAGTTACAATCATCAAAATAAAAAGAAACATTTGAAATATATCAGTCTGTGTGTAGTGAATGAATATAATATACAAGTTTCACTTTTTGAATGGAATTACTGAAATAAATCAACTTTTTCATGATATTCTAATTTTATGACCAACACCTGAAAATACATTTTCTGGTAATCAAACATGTTTCACAACCAGTGAACTCCTCACATCAGCTTCTCTCTCTGAGGACTGAATGTTTATTATTATTTATAAAACTAGACTTTTCAATGTGCAAGAATTGCATGTAAGTTTGAATTAAATACAAAAATCAGGCTGTAAGGATGAGTCTGTCTGCAGTCTGCTGCTCCATGTGTCCCACAGTCTGCTGTCGGAGTGATTCAGGTTTAAAGTGAGGCAGAAGAAGGTTACTGACCTTGGTTTGTGCTGCAGCTCAGCAGTGAGATCAGAACTAAAGAGAAAGTAAAGACCAGCTCACAGCAGGTAAAACCCTCCTCTTCCTCTTCCTCTTCTATGATTGAGTGTCAGTGTTGTGGTTTCCTCTCCAGTGATCATAATGATAAAAAATATTGTTCTCTGTGTTTCAATAAAGCAGCAACATAAAGTTTTCAATGTTAAAATGAAACAAGAGCAGGAAGTAAAGATGAACAGCAAATAAAAAAATCTACAGCAGACTGCAGAACCTGAGGGCAACGAGCTCGACGTGGTTTTGTGCTTCTTTGTATCATCCACTCTCATGTGGCCAGAAAGAGAGTGAATAAACTGTGTGGCTGCACAGCATGAGAGGACACGTCACACTGTGGTTAAAGTTTGTAAAGCTGTGAAGCAGAGAGAGCTACACGCACTGAGCTGTGTTAAAATACTGCACATGGAGACGGCCACGATCTCCCCATAAGGTTCAGAGGAACCTGTGTGATGTGGGTCTCTGAATATGTGAAATACAAATGTTCATAAATCAGATTCCTGCTCAAAGACTCTCAGAGCTGACAGAAAACATGGACACTGACCGGCTTTAACTCTGGTTCTGAGTCTCAGAAATAGCTGTAGGTGTTTCCTGATTGTCTCAGGTTCATTATGACTCTGTTCCTTTCAGCTGATTAAAGATCCACACTTAAACGTGTAAGATAATGAAAAAAGAGTTGGACAAGATTTTGAGAAATAAACGAGGCTGCAGCTGCTCACAGAGACACAGAAACACACACAATGATCCACGTGTCAGCTTCCAGAGCTTCCTGCTGTTTATTTTTTGCAGGTAGTAAATGGTGAAGACTTCATCTCTGTCAGTGCTGCTCGTGATGTAAAAATACTTCTGAATATTACAAACACATTCAGGTCTTGTAGCGTCATCCTCGCTCTGCTCTCAGCTGTGATGATGGAGCTTCATGTTCTAAACCTGCTTCATATTTACAGTATTGTATTTTCCCCCCTGTGTCATCAAAGGTCAGAGTGAAAACCATCATGTGATGCTGGGGAAACTGAATCGCCTTTGCTGCCACCTGCTGGATACACTTATACAACACTTTGATCCAAAGCATGTGCAGTGTGACTGATTGGATCAGTTCAGATGCTGCAGGAGGTGCAAGTGAGGAGGTTTGAAAAGCAGTTCAGTGGAACACAAAGTTTGTGACAGCAGACTTTTTTTCCTTTGCAATAATCAGAGAGTAAAAATAAATGTATGTGTTTCTGAACTTTAGCTTATAGTGAACTTGAAAAAGAACACATGAAGAGTCCCATTGAAACAAAAAATTAAACGCAGCTCAGAGTTCATATTTATCTAATAACATTCATTACATGTGACAGAAAGAAAATGCTATACTTATGTTACATGCCACAAAATAGTGAATAACTTGTTTGAAATCATAAGTCAATTATTAATAATTCCATGATGAAGTCATCATTTACAAGTTTACAAGCTTTAAGTAATTCCAATGTTATTTTCTTGTAGCATAAATTTTCTGCTCCGCTGTAATACACCAGTATTACCAGTAGATGGAAGCAGACTTGAAATGCAAATCAAGGTCACTTTAAGCTTCACTTCCTGCTGATTCAGGAACAGGTGAGGAGGTGAGAAAGGATCCACAAGTCCAGGCTGACTCATATGTTCATGTATTCGCAGTTCAGACAACACTTCAGGACTCTGAGGTGAGTGAGAGGCAGACGGCGCACACACCTGGAAGTGCCAGTCAGAACCATCAGGAACGGGAGTCCAGTGATAATCAGCTGATCAGGAAGATGGGAAATATCTGACCTAAAATCAGCAGCAGGTTTCATTTGGAAATAAGTTAAATATGTTGTTCAGCACATTAGTTAGGGAGCTGCACACACACAGTGCATGATGGCATCAGAGTCCATTTCTTCAACAGAGGTGGAGAGGACAAAGTTAGTGAGACCCACAGAGACACAACAGAGCTCTGATTCAGAAGAGATGGTCTGTGGCGACATCAGTGATTATATCAAAGTACTCATCATCCAATCGCTGCTCAGGCTGAGTGAGCAGGATTGAAGGCCAAAGGTCATTTCCTGTAAAATATAAAATACACAACATGTTTCAGCTGTGACTTCAGATAGGGAGAGGAGATCATCATCAGCATATTGATTCATCACTGAATGATTGAGAGTGTTACCTGTGGCTCTGTGTTGATATAAAGACACCGCAAGGAGAGTGGAGATGAAGTATGGACAGAACACCACCAGGTGGAGGAGCAGTCTGATCACAAGGTGGAGGACGGAGGAATCAGGAGGCAGAAAAATGGTGGTGTACAGAGAATCAGAAGGTTGGGCTGAGGTGGTGGGCAGTTCTGTAGTTTCAGGTTTACCTGCAGAGAGCACCACACCTGTTCAGGTGAATGTGTGGATGAAATAGGAGGTGAAATCAGAGTGAAGCTCCTCACCTGTGACAGTGATCCAGCTGGATGGAGACTCTCCATGACCGCTGATGTCACACTTGTAGAGGCCTTCATCAGACCTGGAAACATGCCGGATGGTCATGTGACCTGTAGGCCGCTTCCCGATGAGGGAGCCATCTTTATAGAAAGCAGCTGGGAGGTTGGAGGGAGTGGTCTTTGTTTGACAGAGCAGAGTGACGTCATCTCCCTCCATCACAGGGAGGACAGGACTCTGCAGGATCACTGATCCACCTCAACACAGAGACAAACTACAGCATTTCATCCATTTACACACAGCTTCATCAACACTAACTCCACACACTCAGCTTACCAGTGACTGTGAGCTGAACCATGTTACTGATGGCACCCTCTCTGGACTCACACCAGTAAACTCCACTGTCCCATTCGGGAAGACACCAGTGATGTTACAGGAAGAACCAGCTGGTTTCCCCCACTCCTCACACTCAGCCCTGGTGTCTATGCTTGTGTTCCTCCTCAGAGTCCATCCAGCAGAGCTGTCGTCCTCCTCACAGCTCAGAGACACAGAGTTATATTTAAAGAGCTGAGAGCTGCTGGGACTCACAGTCAGACGAGCTGTTGGAGAATTCAGTTTTTTCTGATTAAATCAAATCGATGAACTAAATTTATTAATATTATTAATAAATCTCTCATTGTGTCAGGGAAATTAACACATCCCCAGAAGTCATGTATTGCAGTAATTACATGACAGATGTCTCTAATATAGTAATTTAATGCATAAGTGTTCATGTTTTCAGTCAGAAGCTTACATGTAATAATCAAAGAATTATGTTATGTTGGGATACAGGAAGTGTCTCCATGAAGGTCAGATAAACATCAAATGTTCAGCAGTGATCACCTGACCACAGCTGGTCAAAAAGGCAGCACAAATATCACAGAGCACTCTTTGAATTTGGTTTCACCAAACACATGAATATGACAGCGACGCACCAAGATGCTTTTCCCTATCAGGATACAGACCTGTGCTAATATGTCTTCATATAACTGGTTTATCAATATCTTTTTTACTGACAGTTACAACACAAAGCATCTCTGTGTGTTACTTTCTACAGTCAGTAAATAGGCAAAGTATTGATTACTTTTTAAAGTAATCAATACTTCGAGTCACACAGCCTTTGTGATCTGCTGAGCTTTGTTTCATCTTCTTCTGCTGTAAGAGCGGATGAATGAATACATAAATAGATGAAAGGATACTGATTCTACTGATATTTTCTAACTGTCAGGCTAAAGGTGCATGAAGCAGCTAAGCTGGAAATTTGAACACATTCTGGCCCTGCTTCCTCATTGGCTGCAGCACTGAAACTAACAACATGCACAAATGGATATTTGGGACCTTTTAATAGTTTTAATCTGTTACACGGTGAAGTTACTGACCTTGGTTTGTGGTGCTGCTCAGCAGTGAAGTCAGAACTAAAGAGGTCAGTTTAGAGCGAAGTGATCAGAGAGCAGAGCAGAATCCAAACATTACACTTGAAACATGTGAAGAAGATTCATGTTAGAGTCAAACATCACTAAAAACCAGCTACAGAGGACTGTCTTTGTTTGCTTTTGATAGATTTCATCAGCTGAATCATAGAAACAGACACAGAGTGCACTTACGGAGCAGCCACGGCAGAGATGTTTCCTCCATCCTGACATAAAGTCGATCCTTTCATCAGGAAGTTGGAGAAGTTTTTAGATACGAGGATGATGTCAAACAAAAAGGTTGATCTTCGTGTCAGTGACAGCGGCTCAGCTGAGAGGAAGTGAGCTGGAGGTGGTTTTCTTGTTGCTTTCCTGGCTCTGAGGTCAGAGAGACAATAAATAAACTGTGTGGCTGCCCAACACCAAACTAGACACGGAGGTGACCTCATACCTTCACTGCACATCCTTATGAGTCATCACAGCTACTTCTATACAAGGAAGTCCAGTGAAGGCTCAGATACTGGAGCCCTGAAAAAACAAAAGGATCTCAGATCTAAAGTTTGTGTCTCCTCCGTGAGATTCTTCATACGTCCCTGAGATCAGCAGCTGTAAAAACCTCTTTACCGTCACACAAACCCAGTACTTTAGTAATATATTTTCAATTCTTCCACTGTCATTGGATGGTGAATAAAGATATATTTTAGAGATATGATTTCTTATGCATGTCAGTTTGATTTTAAAACAGATGGCATCATTTAAAGTGTCAGGAAATCAGCTTTAGTGATATGATTGAAAGAGTCTGCTGCTCCATGTTCTCCATAAATGTGTCCCTGTCATGATCCAAGTAACATACTTAACATACATGACAAGTAAAATATTAACAATGATCAGAGAAAATACATTTGACCACCTGACTGTTCTATAAAATTGTTTTCTGAATTATTTCAACACTTTAATAGTCAAAGTTTACGCATCGCCTGTTCAAACACATGGAAGAAATGCGGGGTGAGCCATTGTAGTGCTGTGGCTCACCTCTGGGGGCGCTGTGCTCATATACAATAAATGAAGCAGGCGGTTTGGCGCATGCCCATTGCTGTCTCTCTTTATATCGCCAATATACATGTTTGATTACATACGTGCTACACATGCTGATGTTCCACAGTCTGTCTGATATACAGAATGAATGTGTGAGACATGTTTATTCTTTGTGATCGGTCATAAATGCACGGTGAAAATAAGCAGGGGGAGGCAGGAAGCAAACTGTGTCTTCCTGTAACTGACTGCAGGTCAGCTGTGAGGCACGGGGCTTCAGTTGGTTTTGTGCTGGTCTCTGTTCAGACCACTGACATGTGGTCAAAAAGATGCTAAATAAACTGCGTGGGTGCACTGCGTCAGAATGCACGTCAGTTACATGTTACAGCTCCGATCTTACTGGAATCCAGTTGAACTAGTCTCAGAAAAACCACAGCCCACGTGTAACTGCAGGCAGTCAGCCATTATCTCCCATAACGTTCAAAGGAAAGTCTGTGATGTGGGTCTCTGTACATCTGAAATACATGTTCATAAATCACTTATTTGATGACTTTTAAAAGATGCCCTGCTTAAAGACACACAGAAAACAGAGTCTTATAAATGTGTGATGGTCCCATGGCTGTGTCAGTATTCAGGTTCATTTTGGCTGTTTAATTCATTTCATTTTAGAAGCTGATGAAGCATTCAGCATCTCCTCTCTAAAACTTATGAAATGATACAAACCTCTGAAGTTAGCAACACAAGCTAGCCGCACCACAGAGATGTAGCAGCACATAAAGCTGAGATGCATCTTTAAGGTAAGACATTAAAAAACCAAGAATTTATGTCATCAGCACACACCTCATTTTCTAATGCATTTACCTGTCCAAGCCTACACAGGTGTGTGTGTCTCTCTGTCAGCACCATGGCACACCCACAGGAGAAAACAGCATACCTACCTCATCTTATTATTTTTAATAAACCAAATATTAAGCTCCTCTGTGGTCTGGTCTTTGTAAGACGTGTAAACTTTTAAAATTAACTGAATATAATTATTTACTTGTTTTTTGCTGTACATGTATAATCTGATCTGTGATCTGTGCAGCACAACGCCACAGTGGAGACTGCATATGAGGATAGCGGCGGGGAAACCGTCACATATTAATCATTTTTATTAGACAGAGAATTAATGAAGTACCAGGTAAAAAATGTGTTTGTATGTGAATACAAAGAAATGTGTTACAAGCACATAAATATTAATTAAAACCACTAAAGTGTCCAAAATAAGAAAACAAGCCTGACATGTGACACTCAGTAACCTGCTCAGTACAGACGTGCTTCTGTTATAATTTAGCAGCAGGTTTCACACACACACACACACACACACACACACACACACACTGAATCATGGTTATCCTGTCCTCAGTGATGCTCGCCTGTCTGCCTCATTCTGTCCTTTCTCTTAAAAAACCATCTGAGTTATTAGAACGTTACTGAAGAAAAACTGTGGAAAATAATTAACTTTGAAATATTTATTCTTGTTGTTTATTTTTTTGACATTACATGATAAAATTTAAAATTTGTGGAGGAGGCGGATAAAACCAATCCTTGAATATTTGACTTACAAATGAACATGCAACGATTTAACTACATGCACCTCATGAGAGAAGAGAGGAAACCTACCTGCAGGCTGCAATATCCTTTGGCCACGCCCAGAAGAAACCAGGACATCGTCAAAAGATCAGAAAGCTTGAAGCACCTGCAGACAGGTGAGAGCTTTACCGGCCGTGGGGGGAATTATAAATGAAGGAAAGCTTTTGGTCATTTTTATGTAAGATCAAATTAACTTTGCTGAGTCAGGCACGTCTTTGATTTCCCTTCATTCTCACTCTTATTTATTTCTTCCAATAACAGAAATGGCCGCCGGGTCATTGTCGAGCCTCCGCTGGATTTCACTGTGGGCCATCCTGGCGTTAACCGGCACAGGTGAGTTTAACTGTGATGTTACAGAGAGAGTCGTCCATTTACCAAAGAGAATAATTAAACAGAATAATTATATGTACTTCTAATGAATGAACTGGTGTGATGGTCAGTTTGTCAGAACTGGCTGCTTTAGTGAACGTGACCTTTAACCTCTCTGCTCTGTGTTGTTTCCTCTTTCAGAGCAGAAAAACATCACAGCTCATTCTGGACAGAACGTCACTCTGTCGTGTCGAGCTCCAAACAACCACAACCACAACGACACAGCTGTAGAGTGGAGCAGAACTGACCTGGGGCCAGAATATGTCCTTATGTATCGGGATGGGTGGATTGATGAAGGAAAACAGCATCCATCCTTTAAGAACCGGGTGTATCTGCAGGACAGACAGATGAAGGATGGAGACGTGTCTTTGATCCTGAAGAATGTGACGGTTAATGACACGGGAACATACGAGTGTCGTGCCAATACGGGAACAAACCGCAAGAAGAGAGCTTATCTTAGTGGTGAACCCATCAGCATCATCTACCTGAGTGTTGCTCCTCCTCCAGGTGAGTCAGCAGAGTTCATTGTGTCGGTGATCAGAGGTGAAGCTGCTTGTCAAACAGAAACATCTCACATCAGATGTTTATTATCCTTTCTGGGGTCTACAATCTCAAAATATCAACTCAGACAGCTTAAACATGCTCATAGACATAATCTAGATGCTGCTGTTCTGAGTAGCAGTCTTTAATGTCACTGACTGCATGTTCCCTAATTTCTGATATATTTTAGGAAGTTGTTTTTATTGTGTTATTGACATTTAGCTGTTTACTAATTGAGTCACTTGATTTTTTTTAACTTTATTCATTGTCATTACAGACAACAGAAGCAATGATGAAGAGTTCAAAGTATGAGCAGCTGTTTGCTGAAGCTAATTTTAATCAATCTGTTAGTTTGTCTTTGTAGAAAGCAGCTGGTCTGAGTGATGTGATCAGAGTGCAGTAGATAATGTCTGACAGCAGTTTGAAGAGGAAATGGATTCTGCTCTGTTCTTCACTCATTACCTACCTGACAGCTGACACCTCACACCTCTTTCTACCTGCAGGTCCATCAGGAGGACAAAGTGGGGATGCAGGGAAGGAGGATGCAAGGAAGGAGGATGCAGGAAAGGAGGATGCAGGAAAGGAGGATGCAGGGAAGGAGGATGCAGGGAAGGAGGATGCAGGGAAGGAGGATGCAAGGAAGGAGGATGCAGGAAAGGAGGATGCAGGAAAGGAGGATGCAGGGAAGGAGGATGCAGGGAAGGAGGATGCAAGGAAGGAGGCTGTATCTGTTGGAGTAGCAATTGGTCTGATTGTTGTTTTGCATGTTATTGTTGGTGGTGCAGCTTTTTTTTGCCATAAAAAAATCAAAAAACATTAGTCAGGATCCACACCAGCCTCCTGCTGAACAGCAGCATATTAGAGGGTCTACAGCTGTGAGTCTCCTGCTGCTCTTCTGTGTCACCTTTTAGCATGAAGAGACAGCAGAGAGAGCAGAGACACCACAAACAGCTGAGCTCTGTTATCTAAAAACACCTACTGAGGGCTGTGAAGAAGTCGTCAGGTCTTGCAGCCCTCACCTGCCTTCAATTAGGAGCTCTGCCTCGTTTGTTTGCCTGGTGTGGGGTGGTGTCGGGTCTGTTTCAGGCTCCTACTTTAGACATTTGGTAAGTTTGCCTGTCGGAATTTGTTTTGTTTGGTTTCCCTTCCTTCTCCTTTGTTCCGGTGTATTTGCTAAAGGATTCTCCTTTTCACTATTTGTGTTTTAAGGAGACGCACAGTTCCAGTAGCTGTCATGACCAATTTAATAGCGCCCTTTGGTAGTGGAACGAGGTGTGTTCACTGTATGACAATGTGTGGGTTTGTTTAGGTTCTGGGTTCAGTTGTATTGATGTGTATTTGTTGTATTAAGTTTTGTTTATTTGAGTGTTTATTTCTTTTGGATTGAATTTGTAATTGATGCCCTTTCCCTTTTGTATTTTTATCTGAAAGTTTTCACGGTGCACAATGGAGATGTTAGAGCAAAAATAAAGAATTAAGCACCCGTTTCAGAGCCAGTAGTTTTTAACTTTTACTTGAGTAATGAAGTTGAACTAGTACTTTAAGCTCAGTGTGTGATTGATGTGTTTACCCGAACTGTTCCCGCTTACTTTTTACTCATCTGGACGACTTATCTGACAGAAGCAATTATGCTCTACAAATCTCAGAGAGAAGGTAAGCTTGTTTTTGCTTCTTTACTCTGACTCAAACAAAAGCAGGAATTATTTTCTTTAGTTTTTCCTGGTTTGCGGTCAGCTCAGCCCATCCGAGACTTGATCTTAAAAAAGCAGGTTTCATTTAGAAATAACTTGAATGCTTTGTATGGTAAATTTGTTACAGAGCAGAAGTGGTACACACACACAATGAATGATGATATCCTCCTATGAGCAGGAATATTTGCTGTTTGTCTGCATAAAAAGATATGAAATGAACACCAGAGTTCATTTGTTTAAATGGTCTTTATAACAGAGAGAGGGGGCAAAATTAGTGAGACCCACAGAGAACAGAACAACAGAGCTCTGATTCAGAAGTGATGCTCTGTAGTGACACCAGTGATGACATCATCATAATCATCCAATCCCTGTGCAGGTTGAGTAAACAGGACTGAGGGACGAAGGTCATTTCCTGTAAACAACAAAATCCTGAACATGTATCAGCTGTTACCTCGTGAAGAATTCAGACAGAGGAGTTAATCATCAGCATATTGATTGATCGGTGACTGATTCAGAGCATTACCTGTGGGTCTGTGTCGATATAGAGACACCATGAGGAGAGTGGAGATGAGGTACACACAGAACACCACCAAGTAGTAAATCATTCTGAATACAATCCAGGGGTAGGAGGAATCAGGGGGCAGAGGTGAAGTGGTTGTAGGTCTACCTGCAGAGAGAAGCACACCTGTTCTGCTGAATGTGTGAATGAAACAGGAGGTGAAATCAGAGCAAAGCTCCTCACCTATGACAGTGATCCAGCTGGATGGAGACTCTCCATGACCGCTGATGTCACACTTGTAGAGGCCTTCATCAGACTTTGAAATATTCTGGATGGTCATGTGACCTGTAGGCTGCTTCCTGATGAGGGAGCCATCTTTATAGAAAGCAGCTGTGAGGTTGGAGGGAGCGGTCTCAGGTTTACAGAGCAGAGTGACGTCATCTCCCTCCATCACAGGGAGGACAGGACTCTGCAGGATCACTGATCCACCTCAACACAGAGACAAACTACAGCATTTCCTCCATTTACACACAGCTTCATCAACACTAACTCCACACACTCAGCTTACCAGTGACTGTGAGCTGAACCATGTTACTGATGGCACCCTCTCTGGACTCACACCAGTAAACTCCACTGTCCCATTCGGGAAGAACATACGTGTTACAGGAAGAACCAGCTTCGTCTCCCCACTCCTCACACTCAGCTCTGGTGTCTATGCTTGTGTTCCTCCTCAGAGTCCATCCAGCAGAGCTGTCGTCCTTCTTACAGCTCAGAGACACAAAGTCTCCTTCAAAGAACTGAGAGCTGCAGGGACTCACAGTCAGACGAGCTGTGATGAAGAGAATATTATTGATATATTTCTAAAATCAAGCACTTATCCTGTGTTGACCTAACAAAACGCAGATATTTAAAGACACTGTACCAATGTGTGAAACACGGACCTGACTTGAGTTTTTAATTGAGGCTTTTGTGTTTCTGCTCCCATTTGTGCAGGAGGCTTACCTGCTGCTTCCAGGAAAGAGAGGATTAGCTTTTTGTACAGGCTGGGCTTGGATTCATACTTATAGTTACAGTTAATAAATTATAACTTGTTTTAATACTACCATTCCTGTTCATTACAAGCACTCACATGAATAAATTAGGAAAACAGTACACAATTTATTACTGTTTTTTTTTTTTTTTGCTGTGAATTGTGAAGATTAATGCAGGCCATCCATTCACTAAAGGCTTAAAGAGATCCAAACTCTATTGAATAAATATTGTCTCATTCAGAGGTTTACTGTCATGTAGATGAGAACGAAAGAGTCTGTTATATAATGAGGAACTGAAACAGCCTTGTGTGTGTGTGCGTCTGTATGCAGGGTTCTCCAAAACATGTATTAAGCTTTGTTAATTGTTGGTCTTGTTTAGAACTATCCAACATTATTAAATTGTGGCAGTAACCAAATTGGTCAATAAGATAAGGAGTCACATGCACAGTTATGCACAATAAAATATGCAGTGAAATGCATTTTGTACCTGCAGCTGATAGTAAGAATAAATAAGTCATTCACACCTTGTAAGAATATGTAAATAAGAATAAACTGTGTAATTCACTGATCACGGCATACAAGATAGAAATATTTACAGGACCAGTCAAAAATAAAAGCCAATAAAACGTCAGTGTTTCACAAAGCCTCACTTTGCCCATCACTACACTGAACGTCTCACACTGGCTCCTGATCTTTGGTCGGTTTTAGTCATTGCTAACATTCCTGCTCTAATTCCACTTCACGACCTCTGTTTGACGTCATAAACGAGGTTTCAGCACCTCATTTCTGCCTGATTATTCAACTTGAACTGCCTTTGATTGGTTTATGAATCAGATACTAATTCTGTCACGATGTCTTTGACTCACAGGTGTAGGTGTGTTTGATATAAATGAGAGTTTAAATTTGGATTGTTGGGACGAGAGAATTCAGGAAATCACAGATGATGATACGAGTCATTGAAGAGGAGTCTGTCTGCAGTTAGCTGCTCCATGTTCTTCATAAATGTGTCCCACAGTCTGCTGTCAGAGTGAGTGAGGTTCAGAGTGAGACAGAAGAAGGTTACTGACCTTGGTCTGTGCTGCAGCTCAGCAGTGAGATCAGAACTAAAGAGAAAGTAAACTTGAGATTTACATTCAACAAGACAGCAGAGACATGAAAACACAGAGTGAACTTACAGAGCCGACACAGCAGAGACGATTCCTCCATCCTGCTGCTCGCTGACATCACACCAACACTGAGACCAGCTCACAGCAGGTAAAACCCTCCTCTTCCTCTTCTCCTTCTTCCTCTTCTTCCATAACTAAGCATCAGAATAGTGGTTTCATCTCCACTGAACATCATGACAAGAGTTTCTTTGTTTGACTGAATTAAGTCAGAAATGTAAAGTTTTAATTATTAAAATTGAATCAGAACATGAAGTAAAGACGGCAATAAAATCTACACCCAACAGCAGAACCTGAAGGCAACATCTGCTTCTCTGTGACGCCTTCACTGACTCTTCCACCGCCTCTGATCAACATGATTGCAGCTCTTTTTTCACAATTAAAATAAATAAGTACATTAGATTTTAATAATCATATTTTAAATAGCCTTGTCTGATAGCTGACCTGCTCTCGTCTGCAGCAAGTGAGCTGGAGGGTGGAGGTTTTCTCTGTTTCAACCACCAACACGCAGCCAGAAAAAGAGGAAATAACCTGTGTGCCTGTGCAGCATTAAGTTCATATCACTTCACACTGAAACATCTTTTACCCTTTGTGTTGTTACAGCTCTGATCTCACTGAACTCCAGCTGAACGTGTCCCAGAGGAACCACATCACACCCTCTGAGCTTTCTGCATGTAACTGCAGGTGAAAACACAAGCAGCGTAATTTTTCTAAGGTAGGCCACGGAGAAAACGGCTCCTGTTCCAGGTTGACGTGGAGATTAGTTTTAAGGGTTGTGTCAGTTTGAAGGAAATTTTTCTTCCCTCCAGACTGATGTTTGTGATGAACCCTGCTGACCGTCCTCACACCTGTCAGGGTAGGCTCTTAAATTGGAGGAAGGTAAATACTGGCAGGTGTGATAATGTAGGAGGGATAACCCCTTTTTCCTCGTCTCCCTCACAGATCACCAAGCTGCTGCCTCGCTGCTGTGGATTTTGGCTGGCCAAGCCAACGCCATTATTATCTTGGGTTTAAAGGGTTTTAAGCTTTATGCTGGGGACCTTCTGGTGGTACAGTTTTGTGCTTTTAACCACCAGAGTTGGTCTACACAGACTTTGGGTACTGCAATTAAATTGAGCCTAACTGTTTTAATTTTTTTTTTTTTTTATTTTGGTAGTGGAAGCTCTACAGGGACGTTTATGTGGGCCTTTTTCCTCCTGAGAGATCCTGACTCAAGATCACAGAGCTGATAAAACACATGGACACTGACCTACTCCAACTCTATTACTGAGTCTTAAAAATGCCTGATAAACAAAACCAGGGCCCAGGCGCTGTAGGAAGCAGCCAGAAAGAAGACTGGTCAAGTGTTGAAAAGTCACCAGCAGGTGAAAAACCTCCAGTGGGACCTCCTTGGATGCCATCAAGGGGGGCAAGGAGGGGCAAACAAACCTCTCTGGAGGTCTCACGAACAGCTAGTAGCAGAGGCAAAGGTGACCAGGGACGGGGCCAACAGTGAAGATGGTGGTGAACCCCTAGGAGGCCAGCCAAAGAGGCTGGTGTTGAAATGGTCTGTGGCAAAGGAGGACCAGCTCAGGATTCACAGGCATAGCCTTGAGAAACCTGGAACCCAATGGCTCAAGACACTTGGGCTACACAGAATGAGCCCCCTGGAATGCCTGGAAGCCAGCACAATCCAGGAAGCCTGTACAAAAAACCCAGTCCTGGTTCTGGGTTCTAGGATGCTCTAGGGCAGGGGTCTCACCCTCCAGGCCTCAAGAGCCGCTGGTTTTAAATGTGTCCCTGATCCAACACACCTGAATCAACTGAATTACCTCCTCAGTATGAGGTCAAGTTCTCCAGAGTCCTGCTAATGACCTCTGTATTTGACTCAGGTGTGCTGAAGCAGCCCAAGAGGGTCAATAATAGGCCATCAATTAGTAACACTTAATAACCAATTAGTAGCTATTTACAAACTGATTATTTACAACATTTCCCCCATTTTAATTCATTTACATGTTCTCATTTCTTAGATCAGTAATGCCAGTAGATGGCAGCAGACTAACCGAGCTGTTGAGACTCAGCTGATCTCTGCAAATCTCTCCCTGGAGTAGGAACATTTCAAATTTCATCTGAGGGAAGCATGCTTTTGTGTTTTATTCATCAGTTATGACTGTTTAATAATTTGCATGCATGTCCCCCAAAATCAAGTGGTTCAGTGAGGTGTTTAATCAGTTTTAAAGTTTTGGGATGTTTTTATTTGAAGACTTTGGAGATTTCACTTTCCCCTCCAATTAAGACTGTTAAGCAAAACTTCAAAGTAAGTTAAGAGGCCAAATTGTATGATAATTTTGACATCACGGGCCGGAAGTAAGGGGCGGGACCGGGAGTTTGACACCTGTGCTTTAAAGGAAGAGTTCAACCTTTTAATAAAGAGACTAATTATGATTTCAGTGAAAAAAAAAAAGAATAAATGTGTACCTGTATGTGCGTTTGGTCTGATGGTCATTTGTTAAGTGTCTGTTCTGAGTAGATTACAGCTGGATCAACTCTGTTTGTTGAACCTGCTTCCTGAAATAGTTCCTGGGAATATTCCAGAAACGTCTGGAAAGAAGGCGACATAAGCTCCGCTCACATGGTCCTGCGGGCTCATTGTGGAGCAGCTCTTGTTACGGTTGTGGCGTAAAAACTAAAGTAAGTGAACCGTTGACTCAGGTTTAAGCTGACTGTGCTCCAGCTCTGTCGTTTTTCTTGAGTCTTTGCGGCTCTGACGTGTTCGCAGGTTTCCTGCGTTTTGCGGTTACCGTCTCAGGTTAGATTTCGCTGTGACGCTAAAACAAATTAACAAAATCACTGACGTCACTATTAAAAAAATGATCGTATATACAGAGTGTTCCTCAGGCCTGTATCGATTTGAATTTAACATTGATCTGTACACTGCGGTCAGTTACATTACGTTGTTCCTTTACTCGGTACTGAATAGAAATGAAGTCCGGATGTGAGCCAGTCCTCCTGTCTGTCTAATAAATAATAATCTAGGTTCTGATTAGAGTACAGACTGCCCGATCATTTTATTGAACGTGAGTTCCGTTTTCAGATAATATGAGCCACTTCAGACTGAAAGTAGTTTTTAGAAAAAAGAAAGCTTCGTGTGTATCTGTAAAAGCCTTTGGCCCCACCCACAGTTCGGGAAATCACCTGTTCAGAGGTGCGCAGGTCTGAGCCCCGCCACACTCCGCCGAAGTGGCGCGTTGAGTTTTCGCCGTGGGAATCTGCGCGTTTCCTTAAACGTGGTTCTTGGTTTGCTGACAGCTTTAATGTGACTTTACTGCAGGGGAGAAACTGCCACTAGTTCTGCGGGTGGATGTTTATCTCGTGGTGTTTTTAAAATGCGGCAGGCAGAGACTAGAGGTCAGCAGATTAACCTCTAATTGAGAATTTGTACTGTGACGTTTGAACCGGACTCTGTTTGACTGACTGTGTGTGTGTTCTGAACAGCTGACATGTCTGACCCAACCTCTCAACTTTGGCTCTGGTTGATTTTGATCTTCAGCATCTTCATCCTGTCATCCTCGGCCGGTGAGTTCGACTCTTTGATTTATGAAGTAACCGAGGGCCCAGCTCACGGAAATGTTCACGTTTGTCCAGTAAATGTCACTGTTTTTTAAATGACCACATTATTCTCCAAATTTTGGTTGGAAGTCAGCTGAACATATCAAACTTTTTTTGGATTCCTCTTGTTTCAAAAATTAATTAATTTGAATTCCTTATTATGTAAAATTAGGGACAGCAGTCCAGTGTTGGCATGTTACCGGCTGTAGTGAGTGTGTGGGCCCTGCAGCTTGCTTTGATTTTAATACACTGGCAGAAACTCTGAAATTTGTGCCAAACACTGTTCATCTGTGGTCCAGCTCAGCAGAGCTCAGTGGTCCTTACAGACCCTCAGTGAAGGCTGCTGTGAGGAACATGTCCTTTAACCTCTCTGCTCTGTCTCCTCTTTCAGACCTGAAAAACATCACGGCTGAGTCTGGACAGACTGTCACTCTGCTGTGTCGAGCTCCAACAAACAGTGATCCCAAAGCAGTTGTAGAGTGGAGCAGAACTGACCTGGAGTCAGAATATGTCCTTCTGTACCGGGACGGTCACTTTGACGAGCACTTCCAGCATCCATCCTTTAAGAACCGGGTGGATCTGCAGGACAGACAGATGAAGGATGGAGACGTGTCTTTGGTTCTTAAGAATGTGACGATTAACGACACTGGAACATACGAGTGTCGTGTCTTCAGGAGAGAAACAAAGCGCTCAAGGAGAGCTAATCTCAGTGGCGACCCCATCAGCAGCATCTACCTGAGAGTTGTTGATCCTCCAGGTGAGTGAGCAGAGTTCAGTGTGTCTGTGATCAGAGGTGAAGCTGCTTCCTGGTTGTTGATGTTTGTTTCTAAAGATGTTGTTGATGAGACTTTGTAGAAAGCAGCTGGTCTGAGTGATGTGATCAGAGTGCAGTAGATAATGTCTGACAGCAGTTAAGTTCTTCACTCATCACCTACCTGACAGCTGACACCTCACACCTGTTTCTACCTGCAGGTCAGCCTGGAGGATCTGTTGGACTGATCGTTGGTCTGTCAGTCTCTGCTGGGCTCCTTCTTGTTGGTTTTGGATTTTTGATCTACAGACGATGCGGAAAACAGCAAGGTCCGGATCCAAAGCAGCTCCCAGATGAGCAGCAGCTGGACTGCGAGTCCCTGGACTCACGTGACTGTGAAGAAAACCTGCTGATGAAAGTGCCCTGATTCTTGCATGGTTCTCATCTGTCCTGAGAATCCACGTCAGTCAGTGAGCTGGGGATTTTATTTTTCACGTCCTTTTGACACATGCTACTATCATGAAGCCAGCTATGTGATTAGCTCAGATATGATTGGCATATCTGGTTAAAGGGACGTGACCCCTCCTTGAATTGCCACCTTATCGTTGGTGGAGGGGTTTGTGAGCTCAGTCGATCCTGGGAGCTTTGTTGTCTGGAGCGTTCAGCTCCTGTAGGGTCTCCCATGACAAACAGGTCCCAGGGGATGAGCCAGACTAAGAGCAATTCAACTGTTACTCAGTGACTTTGACCTTTGTGACTTTCTTTGGGTCACTGTGTGGTTGGATAGAGCAGCGGTTCTGAAACTTCCACCTTCATCAATCTGCTGATGCTAGAGTAAAATTTAAACTCCATCCTTTTATTGTTGCTGAATTAAAAATTATTTGGCTGCTCGAATGAGGCCTGCAGAAGAAGATTGGAATAAAAAGTACTTAAAGTTAAATGTACTTAGTTACTTTCCACACTGTCAACACAGCCTGAAATGATTAAATATGTATTATTTCTGACTTGTGGTTTCATTAAACCGAAATGATGTGAAATCTTCTGAGTGTTTCTGCTCTGATATTAAAGTCATGTCACGTTTATTTGAAATGTTTCTACATTCATTGAACAGAAAAACAGCTGGACACTGAAGATTAGACTCAACGTTACTGAAGCACAATAGCAGATTGAAGCATCTTAAATATGATCAATAATTGGAAAGACTTCTTTGAACAGTCTAGTAGGAATGGGATCTAATAAACATGTTGATGGTTTGGAGGAAGTAACTATTGAAGTTAACTCCAAAAGATCAGCTGGAGCCAAAGAGTCTAAACAAATACCAGCAGTGCTGAAAGCAGCCGAACATGAAGATAAATCTTGGAGATGGTTTTGAATAATTTTTCCTCTAATGTCTAAAATTTTATTTGTAAAGAAATCCATGAAGTCATTACTAGTTAAAGTGAAAGGAATACTGGGCTCTACAGAGCTCTGACTCTTTGTCAGCCTGGCTACAGTGCTGA